>WWET01002926.1:179095-196379 GCA_011038615.1 Limnodynastes dumerilii | reverse complement strand
TCGTAACTACTCTTCCGTGATCGTAGTTGTACACATTTTTAGGCATGTTAAGGATCTTGCATATGTAAGTGTGTTATGTATGCAAGTTCCTTACGTACGCAAAATGATCTGATTAATTGTGTATATGGTTCTAATTGATCTGCTATTAACCTAAAAACAAAAGGATTGTTTTTTTAATTGCCAACCCAAATTAGGATGATTAACCCATCTACATGCTAGTGTTGTTTTACATAGTGATGTATGTTTTTATTTTTTTATTTTTTATACATCATTAAAAAGTATCCTTGCAATAAACTAAATACTATTATAAACATCCTTGTATGTGTATTTTTTTCACAAAAATTTAACAAAGGTGTATGTTAATATTGACCCTAAATTCTATTTTGTAATTGTATCATTGTTATATAAAATATTTTTAAAAGTGTTTTTCTATGCAATTACATTAAAACAGTTTGTTCAATTGAAGAGTAAAAAAAATATTCAATCTACTTTACTCCAAATTTTTATATTACAACAAGCATATACTAACCTATGTAAAATGTGAAATGTATGCAATGTTTCATTAAAATCAAAATATATGTACAAGTAATGAGATCTAGGGCTAGATTTACTAAAGGGTGATTTAAATCGCCCCCAAAAAATCGCTATATATAGCTGTAGATCTGCAGTATTTAAAAATTAACAAACATGTCCCCCGTCACTTAAAAAAAATATAGTTAATCTTGGCCCTGTTGCGCAGTATAAATTCTTAATTGTCGCCTCCTAGTGTAGTATAAATAGTTAATTGTGGCCCCATAGTGCAGGACAAATAGTTAATTGTGACACCGAAGTACAGGATAAATAGTTAATTGTGACCCTGTAGTGCAGGATAAATAGTTAATTGTGACCCTGTAGTGCAGGATAAATAGTTAATTGTGACACCGAAGTGCAGGATAAATAGTTAATTGTGGCCCCGTAGTGCAGGATAAATAGTTAATTGTGACACCATAGTGCAGGATAAATAGTTAATTGTGGCCCTGCAGTGCAGTATAAATTGTTAATGGTGGTACCTTGGTGCAGTATAAATAGATAACGGTGGCTCCGTAGTACTAACTTACTAATTAATGCTGGCCCCTAGTACCAAAAAAATAATAAATGCTGTTCCCAAAGTACATTATGAATAATTAATTCTGGCCCCGTAACAAATAATCAAAAGTTAATGTTGCCCCCCATAGTACATAATAAATACTATTTATACTGCACTACAGGGCCAACATTAATAATTTATCCTGCACTACGGGTTCACAATTAACTATTTATCCTGCACTACTGGGCCACAATTAACTATTTATCCTGCACTACTGGGCCACAATTAACTATTTATCCTGCATTACTGGGCCAAGATTAACTATGTTTTTTTAAGTGACGGGGGACATGTGTGTTAATTTTTAAGGCATGGAGTACATGATTAATTTGGCAGCATGCCATTAACCCTTGGCATACTGCCCATGTGGTACTAAAGGGCACAACATGCTCTGCAATACATGAGTATGCTGTGCTTTAAAGTACTATATGCCGCATGTTATGGGTTAATAGAAAGCCTTGGAAGGGATTTTTACAATTCTTAAGGATTTTTTTTTTTACTTTTTTGTAAAGGTGGGTTTTTAAAAAAAAATCAACTCTCACACCCACATCTATTTTCTTTGGTGATTTTAAACCCATTCTACAGCGAGTTTGAGACTCGCAACTTAGTAAATCTGAGATTTGTATGTTCAGAATGGGAAAAATCAACAAAGAAAGTTAAACTACAGCGATTTTGAAAATGAACCATCTCTGGCGATTTAAAGAATGATTTCACTTTAGTAAATCTGCGATTTCCAATTTGCCAGTAAAAAATAACAAACACTGGCGATTTGGACAAACTCGCCTTTAGTAAATTTAGCCTCTAAAATCTATTTTTCACAAAGTTTATTGATTAAAATGATTTGCTCATTTTAATTTGCCAGTGTTATATAACAGATTACAGAAGGGTGGTATTAACTAATGCTGCGATCTAGGGTCAGCTACAAGGTCAGGGTATGGGGTGTCACACTAACCCCCAAGTCTGTGCTACAAGCACAGAGAATGTACAAACAAAAGGAGAGCGAATGCCCTAATGCCATGATGTTCTTACAGCGCCCCCCCCCCCCCTCTAAACAATATTAATTCTAAACCTTTATACACAGTTTTGGAAAATAGTTTCAACCATATATCAAGTCCCAAGTCTTATCAATTTTTCACTTTATCAAATATATGTCTCTATATTCAACATTTTCCAACTCACAGGTCCTGAACCAAGAACTTCTCACTTTCCGCTGTGATCCTTCACGTCTGTTGGTAGCTTCTGATTTTTCAAAGTCTTTCTTTTTTCTCCCGAGACAATTAAAAAAGAAAAGAAAACAGACAATATGAAGACTGTCAAGCCTATGCCAAACAGGTATATTAGGTCAAAGTAAAATTACATGTGTAAAAACTGAAAAAGCTGTTTATTTTTTCACCCTTTAAATGTTTGATGTGCCACTCAAAATATTACACTGTATAGTTGAATATATAGAGAAATATATAGAGAAATGTATTTATAATAGAATTATCCATGACATATTTGTTGTTTTCAAGTCTAAGCTACACGTGTCTTGTGTGTTTGTTGGTAGTGTGTGTTCTGAATAAATAACTAACTTAACACGTCTGCACTCTCTTCTCCCTGGACCATTGTCTCGTCTGGTACTTCCTGCTCCTAGTGTGGGTTCTCATCTCTTGGAATTGGTTGTGGAGAAGGGATTTTACTTGAGGGGGGTGTTGTATGGTGAATGGAAGTGGAGGCTTGAATAGCAGAAGGAAAGTTTTGAGGTGTGATGGCTGCCTGGTCCTCCTCCACCTCCTGGACCTGTGGCTCCTCATCCTCTTGCTCCTAATCACCCTTCGGCTCCTGTGATGGCTCTGTTCTGCATGCTTGGATAGTCTTCGCAATATTTAGAATTAAAAATAAAAGCACTATATTAGAATATGTCGGCAATGTCAACAATATTATCCCTGTTTGGAGTGTGTTTTAATATTTGAATCTATAACCTTATGACAATGATACATGAAAATTTTTAAAGTGTCATTTTAAATAGTTATTTGGATCAAAAGTACATTAGTTTTGCTTAGGTCTTTAATAAGTATTGTATTATATTATTGCTAAACTATAATAACACTCATTTGATATGATATCATGTCATATCTATCTTACTAAAACATAATTTTATAGCTTCTCCTATAATTCAGTTACTGCTATTTTTCTAGGGTGCATGTTTCACATACTGCGTTCGCGGTGTATAATATGAAACACACGTCCTGCATTTCAAAAGTTAAGTAAAGTAAAAAAGGAAAGGCATTAAATGACTTACTCCATGCATGCCTCTGGGTGACCTGTCTCTGGTTGTGTTTTCCTGAAGTTGGACCACCAACTTTGCAATTCATCAACCCTGTGGTTTACATTAAGATTTCACAGGATCTGCTCCTGTGCAGCTTAATATCCATGCTAATATGTGTATTGCTGCATGGCTCATTAGGATCCAATAACCAAGGACCCAGCCATCCACCTCAAGGGCCCAGCCATCCACCTCAAAGGCCCAGCCATCCACTTCCAGGGCACAATTGACTACCTCCAGGGCACTATTAACTATTTCCAGGGCACTCACACCTACCTCAAGGGCCCAGCCAATGCCAAAAACAAGGTAAAGAGCAAAATGTTCTGGAAGCCTAGCAACAAAAAGGAAAATACTAATGAAGAGAAAATATTATTTAGAATTTTCTGGTTAATTGTTTATTTATGGTACCTAAATTTTATCATAAAAAAAATAATATTCTTAGTTTGTTGGAAGATAAAAACAATTTAATTTAATTCCTTTGTATAACATTACAATCATAAATGTTCAGGTAGCTTGCATTATCAATGCCTACATTTTTAATCAATAGTATTAATATTGTTTTGTTAATAGTGTAAGAAAAACTACAAAGAAATATTGTAAAGTTGAAATTTGGGTTTCTAATACACTATTTTCTCATCCTATAAGATTTGTCATTAAATAGTACTTTAGAACAAATATATTATACAATAATGAAAATAGATTTTTAGGTTAAATATGTTTCAAATTCATAATGTACATTTAACTGCTGTATATATCAGCAGATGAGCTTACTTTGAACATTGAGGCTATTATAACTATTTCAAAATTTAAAGACAACAAATGCTGAAATATCACATTTTAAATAAAATTTTTTAAATAAAATGTTATTTTGGCATGAAAATTTTATTAAAACAAAATTTTAAGAGTTTTTAAAAGTCAGTAAACAATAAAGTTGCATTTAGAAACATTGGAATACACAGTCATGAGTGTATGCTTTATAAAACATTAGTTTCATTCATATTTTATATTTATCACAAAACAATTTACATTTTCACTCAACACTGTGAAACTTTAAAACAATGACCTTTAAAAAAGATTAACAACAAAAGAATTGTGGCTATATCTTAGACATATAGGCCTGGATTCAGAGTTTTAGTGGATGCGCAAGGTGTATCCGCTAAAACGTGCTATTCAGAGGTGCATGTTTCTTTAGAAAAACACACCTCCGAATTGGCCGTGGAAAAAAATGGCCTAGTTGAAAAAAAAAAGCAGTCAGAGCCTTCCTTTTTTTTTTTTACATAAAGAAAATATTAACCCCTTCCCACTGCCACCCTCTCTGCTGCAACCTATTAAAATAAGTAAATAAAGAATGGCCCGGCAGGGCATGCTGGCGCTGATAGAACTACAACCTCCAGCATGCTCTGCTATCCAGTGCCTACGGCGCCAAATAGCGTTTCATGCACATTCATAAATAAAAAAAAAACATACAGTGCCCTCTTAAAACATACTTTTAAAACATCCACATGTACCCCCAAAAAATATAAAGAAATAAAATATGGCCAATATCCCTGTCCCCTTCCTAAAAAAAAAAATACAGTGGCCACATAATAAAATGAATCAAAAAGCCCACATGTGCTCCACAAAAATCTAAATGAAAAGCCCAATATCAATGTCCCCGTCTTTCATAAAATGCTTGTAGTGTCCTCATATAAATTTTACTAAAATGGCCAAAAGTTGGCCAAAAAATAAATAAAAAAATACTTACCTGCTCTGATGGGGGTCCAGTCTTGTAAGCTTTTAATCCGGTGGCCTTGGCAAAAAAAAACCCCCATTGGAACGATGCAAACTATGTCTTGCACGCAGGAAATCCCAACACTAATGACAGTTGTACTGTCATTGGGGGTATATTTATACCCTTTGGGCAGTGTCAGAATTCTCATTCAGTAGAGTAGAGCTGTCATTAGCGTTGGGATGTCCTGCGTGTAGGACATAGTTTGCATCATTCCAATAGGGTTTTTTTTTTTCCAAGTCCACACCCCCGGATTAAAAACGCCCCTTTTCTCATTTAAAAACGCCCCTTTTCTCATTTAAATATACTTTTCACAGGCTCAGGCTGGTCCGATGTGAACGCAGTTGAATGGGTACTGTTGTGACCATCTTTCCCGATCTGGGCATGCACAGTGCACATTTTGGCTGTACATCCGTCTGAAAAAAAGACAGATACACAGCTCTGAATCCAGGCCGTAAACTTACCTTGTAAGAAAAATTTTAAAGTGATTTGCCTCTGCCAAGCCACTGCAAACATGCCATTCACTAATTTAGCCTTAAAACTTGAAGCTGATTGTTTCATTGGGAGTATTGCTCGTGCTAATTGTAACACACACTACGCATTGCCCCACGCATACCAAACAAAGAAGTGTTTGGAAAGGGACATACATGTTTAAAACCCTATCTTAACTTCACTCATAGTAAAAAGTGTTTACAAATGCACGGCGTGCCCTTGGATCTATTGTACATATGAATGCATACCCATAATGTATAATTAACATTCAGTGGCACGCCTATTTTGTATGTGGTAACAGCCCATCTTTTTACGCAATCGTAATGTCTAAATAAATTGAGGATCGTTCATAAATACAATGCATAAATAAGTTTTCCATGCATGTGCAATAAGAACATTCTGCCTACTTAAACATGCAGCATGCATACGACTGCTGCCTGGATCAGGCCCATTATGCTTAACTTTAGTTTAGTTTAGACTCCAAAATTTCAGGCATTTCTCCCGGTCTCCCAGGAGAGCAGGCAAATCTCCTGCAATGGGGTTGAGGCAGTGAGTTTATGCAAATTGCAGCCTAAAGTCCCACCCCCTGCCTATCAATACTGTAATTTTTAGTCTATTTTGAGTCATCAAGCCATGCCCCTTTCCCCTGTAACACTATGAGTAGTAGCGTTGATGGATGGGGAGACGGAGATCGGGACACGATTTGCATAAATCAGATCATCAAGCCCCTCCCCATACTTTCCCTCCGAAGTCTCCCTGCTAAAATGTATTGATATCAATCTGACTGTTGGTAGCTGGAATTGTAGAATGAGTTACATCTACACAAAACATGCTCACACATCCAGAGACTGTTCTTCATTATGACAAGAGCCAAGTGATACCTATCAACAGTAAAAGAATGTTGCTTCATTTGAGAATTCACCTCTATGACCCTTCATTAATTTTAAGTAGCAGGAAACTCAAGCACTGATGGCCACTGTCAGGAAAATACCTACTTCTAACAATGCCATTATTGATCTAACAACTATGGCATCATTATGTAAAGTTCTGAGTAAAAAATGATGTTAATGTCTGACACTAAATACAGTTTATGTATATTGTGTTATCTAGAACAAGAAATTAAAACAAAAACAGCTATTTTTTTTATTTGCACATCATAAATTTTTATTTAATTATTTTGGGCCTGATCCAGAGCTACGCTGTGCCGCTATCCGTAAGTACGGCCAGCGTAGCTCTGATGTACTCCCCCTGACATTTCCCCTGTCCTTGCGTAATTACACTTGGTTATGCCGGCTGAAGGCTACCCTAACTAAAACCCTGCCCACTATTCCTAATTTCCCTACCTCCCTCCGCCTACCTTCCGTAACTGCATTATATTATTTTGCCCCTTCCTCCGTAACTACAATGCAGTTATGGCAACAAGATCCTATCTTAGTAAAGCCGTCTTTCGCTCGGCAACATCTGCTGGGCAAATGCGCAAATCGGCTTAACAGCCAATCTTATGCTTACGGCCGCCATAAAAATGGCAGTCGTCTTAAGTGAGGATCAGGCCCTTTGACTAGCTAAAAGAGTAGTAATAGTAATAATAATAATAACAATAATAGTAATTATTATTATTATTATTATCATTATTATTATTATTGTTACTACTCTTTAAACTACACTCAAACCGAATGTTATAAATACAGTACATTATAAATAACAGTATATAAACAGTATATAAATAGCTGAGCTCACCCACGATGCAGTCAGCCAAGGAAGCCTGTGCAACTGCCGTTACTGCTCACCTGCCGGGCCGTTGGAACATAGAGCAGCATGGAAGCGTCTCTTGTTGCTGTGGAGATGCGCCGACGGCTTCAAAGTTTTCCAATGCTAGGCGATGAGGGCAAGGAGACAGCAGACCGGTTCCTGGTGGCTGCACTGAAAAGGGAGACGTAAAGAAAAGGATATCATTATCAGTAGAGCTAGAGCAAATGTGAGATGGAAAAATAAGAAAAAGAACAAGAGATAAGAAAAATAAATAAATAAATAAACAATGCAAAAAGATAATGGAGAACAATTATGCAAATTTAAACATAATTATATAATAATATAATATGTTCTGGACCTAATATGGAGGGTAAAACAGAGGGGATAAATGGTCAAGATTGATTACATGAAACAATGTAACAGCAATGAGTCATTAAGTCCATGGGGAGTCACACAATCAAGCTTGAAAATCCATTTGGATTCCAAGCGAAGCAATTAATTCTCTCTGTCACCCCCGTGTAAAGAGGGGGGAATACAGTAAATTATTTTGCATCTTAGTTCTGCCAGGGAATGTTTGGCCTCCAAAAAATGTTTGGCATGGGCAACGAAGGCCGGAGCATGGTGGTCAATTTTCCACCTGAAGGTATCAAAATCCACTGTTGGTACGTAGGAAAGACCCCGGTTTAGAATTGCTGATGGAGTAAGGGGAGTGCTAGACAAATTGAAAATTAGGTCTTTTTCGACCTTGTACTGGCCTTGGTGATGTGCCCTCTTGCACTGGCCCCCTCTCCTGGTTTGTTACCTCCTTTTCTAGCTCGTGGTGGTCCACCGCCTGCTGGAGGTTTCTCTAAAAAATGCACTGAGGTGGCAGCTTCATTGTCAGAAATGACAGCACTCTCAGCACTGGATGTGTCACTCAAGGATCCTGGGGAACTTTGGTATCTGTTTCTCCAGAAGCGTCTCTGGGTCCTGGGTTGTTCAGTTCCTGAGGATCATGCCTTGCCACACACAGTGCCGCAATTTGCATGCTGGTCCACATGGACATTTCTTCAGCACCAAAACCTACTATGACATCTTTGAACAAACCACTGGATGCTACAGGTGTTTAGATTGTTCGACCTGCCGCCACCTAGAAGTTGGCAACAGTTTCACTCACCCGAGGTCCGGCAAACTTTACAAGATCAAACATATACTCACTTGCACCAGCAAATTTGTGGTGTATTTTCTTTGTTGCCCATGCAGACCTTTTTATGTGGGTAACACTGTTTGTGTGTTTAAGGAACGCCTTAATCTCCACTGATCTGCAATTAGAATAGCTCTTAACACTGGCTCAACAGTCTAACCAGTTGCTAAACATATTTTGGAGGGCAAACATTTCCTGGTGGAACTAAGTTACAAGATCATTGGGGTAGATCCAGAACTACGTTTGCCGTACGTTTATTCGCGTAGCGTATTTTCGTGTGCGTATATTCTATATGCTCCCCTAGGCACACCCCTTGAACGTACGTATTTTGTCAAGATACGCTTTCCAAATTCTACCTTAACTATTGCCAACGTAACCGCTGTGATACGCACACGTAGGTATGGGCAAGACGAATTTACGCAGCTAAGCACACCCATACTGTACACTTTAAATACAAACCCCCGCCTACTTAACTTAATTCAGACGTATTTTGGACTCACGTAAAATTAGCATGCCCACACGTAAGTATTTACGTGACAAATACATGAATGGCCCATATGTTCACAATTACGCTACGCTAATGAGCGTATTTTCTATGGTGCGCATGTGCAGTACTTACAAATAGGCGATTTTACGCGTAAATTTGCTCTTGTTGTTCTGGATCAGGCCCATTGACTGTATTCCCCCCTCTTCATTGCTTCTGATGGATTTTCAAGCTTGATTGTGTGACTCCACATGGACTTAATGATTCATTGCCGTTACATTGTTTCATGTAATCAATCTTGACCGTTTATCCCCTCTGTTTTACCATCCCCATTAGGTCCAGAGCTTGCTGTGGCGCTTCTCATAGGCAGCAGTGGTCACCTGTCCTGGCTGCTAGGCAGCCAGGACGCTTTCTCCTTTTCCCACTCGGCTCAGCCCTAGCTGCATTCATTTTGCGGCTGATTCCCCCACTGGGAACAGACGCCTATCATAACAGGGGGCTGGTCCAATCCTTCAGCCCTGATTGGCCAGTTCCCCTTTAAATAACCAGCACTTCCTTCCCTCAGTGCTGGTTATAATGTCCTTTACATGCCCCAGTTTTTCTGCCTTGTTCTTCTACTCTCTGGCCTTTGTTCTTGCCTCCTTGTCCCTTAGCCTTTTGGTCTTTGCCCCTTAGTCTCTGCTCTTTGCTCCTTGGTCTTTTGCTCTGCCTTATTGATTTCTTGAGTGTCCCTCCAGCCCTGCCTTGTTCCTGGCCATTAACCCATTGTTTACTTCTCTATCTCTCTCCCTGGTGTTATTACTAGTGTGTTATCCTAGTTTTCTCCTGTGTGCCTGTATTTGTTACCCCTTCGGTGGTACCGCTGTTTGGCTGTGTGAGTGGGTGTCCCAGTGAGTCTTGTTAGTCCTGTCAGTCTTGTATTTCCTCCCTTGGTCCGTTGTCTTGTTTACGTGTTCCTTGTAGTTCTCCATTAGTCAGTCTCTTCTGACTATTCTGTTCCCGCTCTCTGCTCAATATGTACTTTTGTCGCTCTTTACGTATTTTCTCTCTTCTATGAGTTTGTTTCCAGGGATTGCGACTTGTTGTTGGGGCACAGCCGATTCCAACCCCACCATCAGGGGCAGTGGTGAACACCACCTGTTAACAAAGACTGCGCACCCAGGTAACTGTACTCGCTATTTCACCTTTCCTTCTTACAGCTACTTTAATTGTGTGTAACCCTAAGTGTCCCCTTCTCCCATCCATCCTCTCCCCTGCACTAGCGTGACTGGACGTTCAGAAAGCACTGAAAACCGCTGGGGTTAGTGGTAAAATTTTTAAGGGAAAGTTTCCTTATGAACCTCACATGTCTATAAACAACTACTTCTTATTACTTAAATTGATCTTAGGACTTATCATTGGTCTCCAATTTAGAACTTTTTATTTATTATTTATTTATTTATTTTAATTATTAGTCCCACGATTTACACTATTTACACATATTAATTATAATTATAAAAATTTTTAAGAGACCCTGTATGTAATTTTTACTTTGTATTTATTTAAAACCTTGTATTTATTTTGTTGAATATGTTGTGTATATCCCTCTCAACTCTAATTCTATTTTCACAGTTTAAATTTGTCCCATGCACCCGACATTGCGAGATGGTTCTGCTTGCACCTTCTTTTCTCCTCACTCTCAAACTCTAGATCAGCCCTGTCATTATTTTATGCATGTACTAAAGCAAGTGATTTTTTCAGATACCTTTCCTATTTCATCTCCAATTGGGGTCAATCTTGTTCTAGAATATTTTTTATTTAATCCACATTCAGCAACTAGGACTAATTATATTTTCAGGATCAGGGGAGTGCTGGTTACTTTTTATAATACAAATTGCATAGTGTAGAGACTGAGAGACAAATACATATGTTGTGTATATATATATATATATATATATATATATACATAATCATGGGATTTCGACATTAAAATACAAGATTATTGATCATATTCCTCCTCCTTCCCATGGTGGTAATTGTGAACTTTTGTTGATTCAAAGGGCCTCATTTACTAAGGTCGATTTTGCTGCAATTTTTTTTTTTTAAATCGCGGTATTCACTAAGGGGCGATTTTCTTCAGCGATTTTTAATCACCATCGATAAGTGTTGTTTTAGTAAGGGGTAAATCGCTGTGCTTTTCAATAGAAAAGCACAGCGATTTGCCCTTAAAAAATTTGCCGTCGCTTTGTTAAAAAAAAAAAGCCAAGTGCAGCATGGTTGAAAGGCTTACCCATGCTGCACTGATCGAATTACAAGGCTCAGCATAGCTTAGCCTTGTAGTTATATCAGTGTCAGCATGGTCAGACTTCTAAACATGCGTGTTGTAAATGTAAAAAAAAAAACATTGTGCACAAAACATACAGGAATAAATTAATATACATGTGTATGTAAAATAAACATTTACACTGCCTAATAATGCCCCCTAATGAGTTAACTTACCTCCGGTGGCCACCGTGTATTATAAAAACTGTGTATTAATGTAGTGTGTATTGTAGAAATTAAATAAAAAATTTTCACACTCACCGTTTTACTGTCATCATTCTTGGGACGAGTTGTTTGGAGTTTCTATCTTTTTGGCAGGGAATCTTCTCCGGTTGATAGAAGATGCATCTTCGGTCCACTTTTCAGCCCCTCTGCCTCTTCTGGACTTGCCCCGACGACAGCCTCCTTCCTCTTCTTCCGCATTGCCCCTAATGACCATTCGGTCATTAGGGGGCAGCCTTTTATAGTAAGAGAGACTGAGAGGATACATCGGCTAAATACAGTCGCTCCAGCGGAACTGAATGAATCCTTAAATCTTTCATGTTTCTTATAATGTTCAATCATTTGACCTGATATGTCTATTTTCCGTGTTTTGGCATTTTCTTCTTTCTGTGTTATTTCTAGACCAGTGCTAAGTCTCCTCTAGTTTCTTTGCTTTGCTTAGTCTATATTGGGACTAATTTTCTGTGGTTTATCTCATTAGGTTTAAAAAACAACAAATAATTCACCTTAGGCGCTTCAGATTTAGAGTCTAATATTTAATCAAATAACTTTTCTATGTAACACATAGATAAGTGATGATCCTTAATTGGTAGTCAATTTGGCGCTGCTTGGTAGGGTTGGTTAAGCCCAAAACAATTGAATAGAATAAAATGGGAAAAAAGCACCAGCACTAGCCAACGAATCTACCTTACCACAGGGCTGGATATACCAGCCTAAATGGTGATCGTACCTAAGAAATAATAATGTAGTCACACAATTCTCAAATATCAATACACAATATCACTCATTATTCTCAAATAATAACCTTCCAGTGGTTAGCTTTAAAACTTGTTTATTAATAAACTAAAAATTATTAAATAAATAAGGCAAATAAATAAACAATAAAACAAATGTTGTCGCTATTTGAATTCTCAAAGATCTAAGGACCCGGTAATCACTAGTGGTAGCTGCTTGTTTGTCCGTATTAAGGTAATAGCGAACACCAAACTTGAGCTGCCAATTCTCAATAGAATGTATAGGAGAACTTGGTATTTGTTGTACACTAGTTCCTTGGCACTTCCACTTAAAGTGATTGATTTTTAAAAAGTAAAAGTCTCAAATAATTTTACCATCTTGCGGGGGTAATTGGGCGTCCCCTTTCCCCACTGCACAGGTTTTAGGCAAATACATCAATGTCCAGGAATATTTTTATTGCAGTCCCTGGAGTGTGGATACTAATTGTATCTATGTTGTTATAGTCTATTAGGACTGATGTTTGCTTGGAGAGATAGTGGATAGCTCTAATGTTTTGGCATATACAGTAATCAAGAGGTACCTTATTTCATCCCCAGCCGTGATGCTGGTACACTGTACTGAGTCTCTCAGTTGATATTCCAGCTCCCTTGTCCGTGGGGAGGGCCCACCTGATCTCTCCAAATCCTTCAGACCTCACTCCAACCCTCGTGGCGGGGAGAGAACTAGCTTTGTTCTCGATCACCCGTTTGTTTGTATAAGGTCTGAGCCCGTTGATATTGGGAGGGAAGATTGGGATATAAAATAGTAATTCTGGAAACATCGACAAGCTCCAATAAATAAACAATTCTGACGCGTTTCTTCCCGCTTAGGGGATTTCTTCAGAGGAAAATTTGTAATGTATGTTTGTATATATATTATATACAAATTCTCCCAGACATTGATCTATTTGCCTAAAACCTGTGCGGTGGGGAAAGGGGACGCCCAATTACCCCCGCTAGATGGTAAAATTATTTGAGACTTTTACTTTTTAACTATCAATCACTTTAAGTGGAAGTGCCAAGGAACTAGTGTACAACAAATATCAAGTTCTCCTCTACATTCTATTGAGAATTGGCAGCTCAAGTTTGGTGTTCGCTATTACCTTAATACGGACAAACAAGCAGCTACCACTAGTGATTACCGGGTCCTTAGATCTTTGAGAATTCAAATAGCGACAACATTTGTTTTATTGTTTATTTATTTGCCTTATTTATTTAATAATTTTTAGTTTATTAATAAAAAAGTTTTAAAGCTAACCACTGGAAGGTTATTATTTGAGAATAATTAGTGATATTGTGTATTGATATTTGAGAATTGTGTGACTACATTATTATTTCTTAGGTACGATCACCATTTAGGCTGGGATATCCAGCCCTGTGGTAAGGTAGATTCGTTGGCTAGCGCTGGTGCTTTTTTCCCATTTTATTCTATCTCATTAGGTTGTTTAGTCTGCATTAACATTCTGTATGTATACAGTATGTTGCATGGCTGGATTGTTGTAGTTTCACTACTAGATTATTTGTATATACATGGGCAGTGGTTAATGCCCCTATTTCTAGTATTCCATGTTAGTCTCCGGCCATCACACTCTAGTATTATAAATTTCCTTACAGTAGGGATGTTTTGTTACTCTCATTATATTGCAGATCTCCTTAATTTCTACATTACAGAGTGCCAACTTTGTTTTATTTTTACTTTTTAACGATCAGCACTTTACTTGGTTCATATGTTTTACTGTTTTGTTTATATATGCGGTTTCTCCCTATAATGTCGGGTATCCATGTCAACGGAGGTGTGCTCTGGTGACGTCACATCCGGCTTGTTGCCCAGGGCATATATATATTCAATATATAAGGTAATATGGAGCAGGTGCTGTAAGGTAAGGGGAATTTCCACAAATACACAAAAAAACACCCCAGCACTCTTGCATTTACCCTGCCACAAACCATAACTTTATATCTTTAAAATAAAGTATGGTAGTATGGACATTTAGAAGCGGCAGTATGAAAATATAGAAATAATAGAAGTTAATCGAGATTTATAGCTTTTCAATTAAATATATCACTCCATTTTAGAGCTATATATTTATTTATTAGCTTCATGATTTGCACTCTGTATATATTTGTATATATACCACAGCGCTTTCCTTTTGGGTCCTGTATTTGCTTTAGTATATATCTTATTGTGGGGGTTGCTAGATACCCTTTACGTGCATTACCCACCTTGTCTTATTTTTCTGCATGAAATTAGGTACTCCTGGGCTAAACCATGTTGATTGCAGGGGAGTCATATTTCATCTGTTGCAAACTGTATTAGTGTTGAGAGGTGAAGTTTCCTATCCCAAGTCTAAATAACAGTGTGATAGTAAAGCTGGTCAGTATATGTGTGCAATAAGCAATTTAAAGATATATCCCTGCATGCAAAGAATACAATTAACTTGGCTCCTCCTGAAATCAACATGGTTTAGCCCAGGAGTAACTAAGTTCATACACTGGATCCAGCCCTATATTTGTATTGCAATAATTCATATACCTTTATAATCACTTTTCTAAACACAAACTAATTTAACAAAAAGCTGTCTAACTACAAATAGAGCGAAAGCATTGCAACAAATAGCTGTAGATAAAAATAATAATAATAATAATAATAATAATAATAATAGTAATAATAATAATATAAAATAGATATCATATATGTTTAAAATGGAAAATGTAGACATTAGTAAATAAAGCCAAAGACCATACTGTAAAATAGTATCATGTATTTTTTCTTGCTGAGTAAACATGACAATTTATATGGATTAAGAACACCATAGCTAGCTTGCATAAAAGGTTTCAAATTGCTCTTTCTTTTCCAAGTAATCCAAAAGACTGATGGGATAAGTTAATTTCTACATTAGCATTAAGGTAATCATTTATCAGACTGAAACATAGTATAGAGCTAAATATATATTTGGACAATTCTTTTAAACCTAAACAGATGTCATAAATATTAATGTGATTTGTTTACTCATTATAGGTATCAATAGTACAATCATATTTTGTGTAATGCATAGGAAGTTGAAAGATGGCAATTGGCATATGTGACTTGAGCTGAGTTCTTTGCATTGTTTAAGCTGATTTTAAACTTGGGTAAGTATGGTGGTCAAAAATTATGATAGCAGATACTGCAAAAATATGGCCTCTGGTCAAAATTAAGAACATAGAACCTGATGCACACTTAAGAGTGAAATTGCAAACATACCTAAATCAGCACTTACTTAACCTTAATTAAATGCAAATGTTAATTAACAACTCAAAACTTCTTTGTGTTTATCTCTACACTATTATCTTATTATTAAATGAAATTTGCAATTTGTTTTTTGCTAAATAATAATGCCACATTGTAAGTTTAACTCTTAATGTGCCTGTGAGCAATGAGCTACCTGTTAATTTTTAACAATGCAACAATTTTGAAAAATCATTATAATCAACTTTTGATATAAAACATTTTCATGTTTTATTTAATAATAAAAAAATTACAAATATTTAAATTAATGAAAATAGAAATGTTTTCTATAGTGTTTAAGGTCTAAAGGCATTAAAAACATATATACAAGACACATATTCAAGCACCAAACCATACTTAAATCAACTTAAGAGTGGTAGAGGGCTACCTTATATTTTTCTGTGCATATGTATACAAGGCACTCGCACTTCTGATTCGGTCGTAACTTAGAAGGAATGCCCATACTGTAAATTAGCAGCCCATGTGCTACTTATTTGCATTACGAGCCTGGCCCCTTTAGCTATGCATACAGGATTCGTTCCGTGCCGATGAACTTGAATTCTCCCTTTTATGTTTATCTCACTACCCCAGCAAATACATAAATACATTACATCACTGCATCCATGCATTCACAATAAAACACATGCATAGTATTAAATTACTTTGAACCACTAGATGACTTGGACAATAGTAGAACCCAAAATTCTGAACTTAGAGTCTTTAATTAAAGCCCAATAGTTGTGGTGTAGCAGGACCTGGCCATGAACCAGATCCTTGGTTTCCTTTCAATATACTGGGAGTCTGACCCCTCCCCAAACATGGCTGCTGCAGGCTGTTCAAATGCAGGTAGTGTCTTAACAGAGACCTCCTGTGTACACATATAGCAAATGGATAGGGACTCACCTACAGGAGGTGCCTTGACGCTGGGCAGGTGAGCTTAACCCAATATAGCTATATTGTGAACTAAACCTCCTTTTTATTTATGTGCTGACACATAGTGTTATTTAATGTATGTTTGGAGCGCCAGACCTCTTTTGTTCCTTGTATTTACATAGTGGTCACTTTGGTCCTTGGCTGCACCCCCTATATTTATATACACTTGCACATATTTAATTTGTTGGATAGAAGCGCAGCCATTTTACTTGCTTCTTTCAATATACTTGCAAAATTCTTGAACAACTTGCCGCAATCCCAGTTAATATAATAATCTACACTTCTGTACTTCTTGCAACAGCTTGCTGCAATACTGTTGAATATAATATACAACACATCTGTACTTTTTGCAACAACTTGCTGCAATCCTGTTGAATAATATACAACACTTCTGTACTTCTTGCAACAACTTGCTGCAATCCTGTTGAATATAATATATAACACTTCTGTACTTCTTACAACAGCTTGCTGCAATCCTGTATATACTGTTCAAAACTTCCTGCTATTTTTCTGGTTGATATACATTTTGCCGTCCTGAAAAACTTGCTGCAACCATGGTAAATATACTATGCATCAATATACTTATCTTAATAATCAATATACTATTCAGCACAACACCTACATGCTATCCCTTAGGATATACCATTTAGTATTTCTGTACATCTCACTTCTTTATTATTATA
>WWET01002926.1:148771-169628 GCA_011038615.1 Limnodynastes dumerilii | reverse complement strand
GACCCAGCAACAGATGTCTTGAGGCCTATATATATATATATATATATATATATATATATATATACAGCTCTGTAAGGGTGACACTCCATGAAAACATTAACCTCTAGTATTCAGGTGCACGTTCTGCTTCAAGCATATGTTGTCCAAAGCAAATAAACGGCACTCCGAGATTTTAGTACAGAACATATTCAGACTTTTATGTGACAAGTACCGACGTTTCAGTACATTTAATGTACTTTCATCAGGGCATAATCAATTAAATAACCAGCACACATATTTATACAAAAAATGTATAAGCCACTTAACCATCACCATATGTCCCCTGCCCACTCAGTCATGTGACTATCGAACACTGGGAGCTCCATGCCGGAAGTGGCCGGGGTGCACCAGAAGTGGCATGTCACTCCACCGCCCGGTGTCTGTAGTTGCCATGGCAGGCTATTAAATCGTAATGATAATGACTAATGACTAATGATATAACGTATAGAAGATAGATTATGAACATGAGTATAAGGACCTGAAATCAGCTCTGACCTATAGCCCACAAGTATTGTAAACAGAGTAACAAAGTTTGTAACAATGGGCCTGATCCAGAGCTACGCTGGCCCGCTGGCCGTAAGTATGGCCAGCGTAGCGCTGGTGTACTCCCCCGTTACTCCCACTGTGTGAGCGTAGTTACACACAGTTACTTCAGCTGAAAGGCCACGCTAACTTCGCGGACATAACTGTGTGTAACTACGCACACACAGGAGCATAAAGTGTCTAACCCAGCCCTCCCCTTCTAATTACCCTCCCTCCCTCCCCCTGCCCAGCTTCCATAAACTACAGCGTAGTTAATGAGCTGCCCGTCCCTTTGTCCGTAACTACGCTGTAGTTAGGGACGCTAGATCCATGTCTCACAGAACCATGGATTACGCCGGGCAAAATATTTCCGGCACATGCGCAGAACGGCATTTCTGCCGTTCTTACGCATACGGTCGCCGTAAAAACGGATCAGCCCCAATGTCACTAATAATAAACCAGATGGTTGAAGATTCAAGGTGGGAACTTCCGGAGCCTAGGTAAAAATGCTAATAAGTGGGGATATAAAAACAGAGTTTTAATATTCATGCTAAAAAACATATCGCAGGCATCAAAGAAATAGACATCATGGAAAATAAACAGGCATAATAAAAACGATATTCTCAACAACAGAATTAGCAGTAATGCTCCGTACCATGCAGTTGAAAAACACATGTGCAGGCAGGTGGCTGGGGGAGCTCCTAGATAGCTGGATGGAATGAAGTCCTGATGGCACAGGGAGCACTGGTCACTGGAAGCACACTCACAGGAAGACTACCGGCTGACACGTTTCAGGAAGGCGCGCCTTTTCTCAAAGCTGTGATGGTAGTCACGAGTGTTGGATTTTTAAGTTCAAGTCTGGTGTTGGAGTATTAATTTGATTGGTGGAATAGAGCTTTGGTTTGATTGCAGATCCGAAACAGCAGTGTAGAAGATGGCCAGAGTTTATATGTTGATGCTTGAAAGGTTCCTTAACTAATTCAATCTTGTTGGCTCTCCACAAACCTTAACAACCCTTCTTAAATATATCAACACTTGTCTGTAAAAAATTAAATAATTGCATCTATATACACTCCTTCCCTAATTTTTTGGTAATTATTCTTAAGGACTGACTTTTGATTATAAAAGAACAAAGTCTTTCTGTGTACATTTAAAAAAGTGACACGTTCTGGAGCAAAGGTATCAAACCGTATGGTCTAACTGAAAACATTAAGCTTAATGGAAAGAAATGAAATCTTTGAGATCTAAATGATACTGAGTGACATATTAAAGAGGTGGCATACAAATTATACCTTATAAGGCACATTCTACATATGGAGTTATCAAAGTGTTCCATAGGTGATGAATAACATATTAAAGTGACAGCGTGCAGAGAAATGGTGGAATAAAAATACAAGAAAAAGAAAAAAGCTTGTAAGAGGAGATATGGTGTATCTTGGAAGTGACAAATCATAATACAATATTATGCAATATATAAATAAGAACACCTTCTAAAGATATAAAACATTTTAACATTATGTTTCAAATCCAAATAAGAGAAAAACAACATAAAAAATGGGACATGACAAGACAATACCCAAAATTAGGCCTTATATAAACAGAACCACCTTTTAATGATAAGGGCATAATCCAGACCTATGATGTGCTGAGCTTACTAACCCTCAGCATAACATCTGTGCACCCTCCCCGACACTCCCCCTGTCGCGGCGTAATTAAACACTGTTACGCCGGCTGAAGGCTACCCTAACTTTAACCAGCGCAACAGAGTATAATTACACCGGGACCGGAACATAAATGACAAAATCCATCCCCCACCCTGCCTCATTACCCTGCCTCCCCCGCCTACCTTCCCAAACTGAAGCGTAGTTATGGCGTCCTTAATTTAAGAACGCCACTTCATCCATAACTACGCTGCATTTACAGACGCCTGATCCACATTCATGAAAAACCCTAACTACGCAACATCTGTCCGGCACATGCACATATCAGCTAAACAGCCGATCATACGCATACGCATACGCCCGCCGTAACTACTGCGGCGGGGGGGGGGGTTTTACTGCGGCGGGCGTAGGTCTTTATCAGGCCCATTGTGTATAGGTGTCACAAAAATTTATAAAATCAGTGTAAGGTGATTGATTGTGTATTAACTTCTATGAACTGAAAGGAACTAGATTAAAATGTTAGAGGTAGAATGAATGAGTGGGATAAATGTATATCATAAAATATATTATACCCCCTGTCAGAGTCTAAGGGCCAGATTTACTAAGCTGCAACGATGGAAAAGTGGAGATGTTGCCCATAGATGGATATGCATCGTTATGAGGAAAAAGTTATTACCTTGTGTGATATATGTGAAACAGATAATAAGAGGAATAACCAATGAACTCTCAGGATTTGTTCCAATATTATTCTTTATAACAGCACAGAACTATTTATTTGTTATACATTTGTTGTTTTGGACAATATTTTTCTGACTCAAATTGTTGTGCTACAGTTTTTGCACTTGGTGTTTTAATTACTTTTGTACTATGGAAGAGAGAAATAATTGAGTAATATGTGGTTTACTAATACCACGTTCAGATTACCAGCCCTGCAAATCCCCGGGGTTTTGCAAACCCTGGGGATTTGCAGGGACACGCCGGGCTGCCCGTTCACACTGACAGCGGTGACCCGGGAATTTTGCAAACCCCTTCTTTTTAGCCGGGTCTAAGACTCGGCTAGAGAGAGCCAGGGTTCACGTTCAGATTGCCAGAAAAAAACGGGGGTTTTCATGAAACCCGGCTATTTCATGAAAACCCGGCTTTTAGCTGGTAATCTGAACGGGGTATAACTGTAGTTGTCGCATCAACAGGAATGTGAACCAACAGAGGTAGATGTTACACACAGGAACAAAATATCCCAGTCAGAATCAAAAAAAGGAAAGGAAATCCAAGTATAGCATTTTAATGATAGGGACTGAGAGACAAATAACATTTTGGTTGCTGAGAAAAATTTGCCCATCAAATAAAATAAATCAATATGCGATATTTGATTTCTAATCTTATTGCCATTGTTATGACATGAAACAAAACATTTAAAGGAATTGAATGATTAAACAGACTTTCCGTTTTAATTATATATAATAGGTAGCAGTGTGCATTAGAATAATTAAACATTTTGAAAAAATAAACTAACTTGATACCTTATTATGGGTAAGTCATCTACATGTGAGTCGCCCATGTCATAGGGTAGATTTTAACAGAAGGTGATCTAAAATTGTCACAGTTCATTAAGGAAAATTGTAATGCAGTGTTCCCATAGTAGTAGAAGTAAATAGCCTTATATAGTTAAACATTATTCCATAGATAGTAGCATGACACAGTGGTAGCAATAATGTATAATCTTCTCATAAGCACTCAGTCAGATTTGTTGAGATTTAAATCACATATGGTTAATGTGAAAGGACATTTTGGGCCTACCATGTTCCATTCACCAATTTATGTATGTGAGACTGTCTAATTCTCTAATACAGGAACAAATGGATGTAATCTGGATTACAGTTTGCGTCTAAGATGTAGGGGTAGGTACAGACTGGTAAACTCCTAATGGAATGAAATTATATACCTTTTATGAAGATTAATTAACCTATTCTCTGAATTCACTACTTGTTACACTTAACATCTTCAAGTCAGTAACCACTGAACTTTCTGCTTTCAAACGCAGCTATTGAGAATTCCACCTAGGCTTTGTGGGCCATATGCAGAGCTCCGGCCGCATTGCAAATGCGGCCAGAGTTATCCGATATGCTCTACTGCGCATGCGCAGTAATTCTGTAACGTAATCTACGTTACTTGTTGCAACGTAGATTGCGTATATGCGGTCTTTAAGAGCTCTGCATACGGCCCAGTATCTCTCAGTACAGACAGGGGCTCAAGACTTTCAAGAGTTTTTAATTTACACCCAGTGATGTTGTTATTTATTTATATTATTAGTCTAATAGGTTTTTATGTATAATGTACTGTGTACTTATGTATAATGTACTGTGTACTTATGTATAATGTACTGTGTTCTTATGTTTAATGTGCATGTGTGCATGCACAGTACCAATTCACAACTGGCTTATGCACCTACTGTGTATAAGTCAGCTGGTTAAATCTCTCATTCTTGTCGTTTCCACCTACACAACATTGCACGCATCCGTCCCTTCCTTACCAACGAAGCTACTAAAACCTTTATCAACTCTTTAGTCATATCACACCACGACTACTGTAACCTCCTCTTCATAGGTCTCCCGCTCACCCATCTTGCCCCCATTCAATCTATATTCAATGCTTCCAGACTTATCTTCCACTCACGCTGCTCTACCTCGGTTGCCTTGCGTTCTGTGCTTGCTTCACTTTATTGTATTTCTGTGATATTTTTATAGTCATATTGTATTTAATATATACTATGCTGTCCATCCCTACCCTGTTTATCTGTACTGTATTTTGTTGTATTTTGTACGGCGCTGCGGAGACTTTGTGGCACCTTATAAATAAACGATAATAATAATAATAATAATAATAATAATAAAATCTGGATCCAGCCCACAGAAAGGGTAATATACACATACTAAGACAGATACACAGGAACCAATCCAGAGCTGACCGCAAATAACGGCAAATGAGTATATCCTGTGTGCAGTAAATCCAGATACAAATAATGGGAGGCCCATACGGTATCCAGGTATGTTCAGAACTGCAGCTCTGGATCCTGAGGCAGGTTGCTTACTTACAAGTAGAACGGAGCGCCAAGCGTTGTGTTTTGGTACTAAGGGGTATATATATACGATTTTAGAAAATTCGCAGCAAATCGCATGAATTTGCTGTGAATATCAAATCTCCATATTCACTAAAGCTAGACTCACGTGAGTTGAAGCCTCTGGAAATTCGCCGTCCATAAAATCGCCAATGTGATTTTTTCCATGTTAAAGATATAACTCACTGTATTCACAAAGGTTGATTTCTCAAATTCACAGTAAAATCACCATCAAATCGCCGTTTAGCAATTTGCCGTTGGCTTTATGCGAATTTGGTAAAAATCACCATGTTAAGTGATGACAGCCATATGGGTACTATAAAAGGCAGGCCTTAATTATACTCAGATGTGGTTTATTTCACAGTGATGATGGAGGGAGGATTAGAGATTGGTCATATTGCGATTTTGAATGCTGGTGTGGCTGCCCTTGTGGCAGTCACACAAAGGAGTGAGGAAGAGACCATCACCAGCCCCAGGCTTAGCGTCATACGCCATCCTCGTGTGTTTCATGTGTGTAAAGAGGTTGTGCAGCTCTTTAGGCTCAACCGAGCTAACCTCCTGAGCATCTATAAGCAGGTGAGGAGGGATTTGGACCCACCAACAGCTAGGTGTCATGCATTGCCTGGGATGCAAAAATTAATGTGTGTCCTCCTCTTTCTTGCTACTGACTATTTCCAGACTGTCACTGGGAGAGTGGTTGAGCTTTCACAGCCGAGTTTTACCCATCACTTATCTCATGTGTTACGTGCACTTAAAAAGCTTGTGCCGACATTTATCAGGAGCCAGGAGTCACAATGGTGAGCTCAGAAGCTGGCATTCTATAGTATCTCAGGATTCCCCAATGTCCTGGTTGCTATAGATTGCACTCATATACCTCTGAGACCACCTAAGCAGAGAGCTCATATTTATATGAACAGGTGTTACTACCTTTCGCTCAATGTTCAGGTGGTCTGTGATGCTAACATGAGAATTGTGAGTGTGTTTGCTGGCTACCCTGGGTCATGCCATGACTTCTATATTCTGAGGCAGTCATCCTTGTATACTAATTTTGAACCAAGGTAAAATGCCTGAGGGATGGCTTCTGGGTGAGTGTTATTTAGTATTTGTCTTCATGTATGACGTTTCATTTGTACGTGCACTTATGTTTTTTATTTCTTTTTTTCATAGGGGACTCAGGATATGGGTGTCGACCCTGGCTGTTAACCCCACTACTGAATCCACTAACTCCTGGGAAACACAATTATAATGCGGCACACATTGCTACTAGAGGAGTGATAGAACGCACCTTTGGTCTTTTAAAATCTAGGTTTAGGTGCCTTGATAAATCTGGTGGTGTGCTGCTTTATTCTCCTGCGAAGGTTGCAGATATTGTGCTTGTATGTTGTCTCCTGCATAATGTCACCCTTAACCAGCAAGCCCCCGACATTATTGCGGTTGAAGACACCCAGCAAGATGCCCCTTTACCACTGAGAGATGTGTTTTCGACTGTGGGGGGGATGAATGTGTAACATGTAGGCCTTGCTTATATACCACATTTACTGAGGGACATAACACAATAAGAGCTTTGTCAAATTAAACCACACAATATAAAAGCATGATCTAAGCAATAAATAAAGTAAAAAACTTACATGATACTGGAATACACAGATTGGAAATAGTTAGAATATCAAAAAAACCACAAGGCAGATCCAAACTTCCACACTACAATCTCAACAGTTGAAATTCAACTAATGATCTCACCTAAAATGGAGGTCACAGAGGGTTTTTATAAACTCCACATTCACACATCTCGCATGAGTTTGTAAAATCACGGCAATTCACAAGAGTTACGGGTCCAACATGAGAGCGTATACTTTTATATTAGCTCTTATGAACTTACAGCACCCATGAATTGAAATTCGCCGCAAATAATGGGTACAGAAATTGCAGTATCTCTCGTGAGTTTAAAAAAATCACCACAAATTCGCAGTTTGGTGAATTCGGTGAATTCACAATGAAAATCGCATGAAAATCACGGCGAGACGCAACAAATTGATTTTGAAGGCAAAATTCGCCCTTAGTAAATATAGCCCTAAATCTTTGTTGTGTTTTCGTTTTGGTTTTGTAAAAAAATAATAATAATTTTATGTATATTTGCTCCTAAAGCATTAATAATATGAATAACATTCATTTCCAGTCATTCTTTGGCTGTCCCTATTTCGAATGTGTGACACCGAATGGATGAATATGTGAATCATTTTGGAATACAGCGCTGCCGTCGGACCAGACCACCAGAGAGTTGAGTAACCCTCTCCTGGGATTTAGGGTTAGGCTGTGGGAGGGGGAATTTAGGATTAGGCTGCTGGAGGGGGGACTTAGGGTTAGGCTGTTGGAGGGGGGACTTAGGGTTAGGCGGCGGGAGGGGGGACTTAGGGTTAGGCTATGAGGAGGTGGGGGTGATTTAGGGTTAGGGTAAGGGATTAGGGAAGCCTTACCTTTCGGAGCACCATGTTCGGTGGTCCGGGAATCGATTGCTATACCGCTTCAAAATAGGGCGTTCACTACGGGGACCTATACCCATATATTGTCTAGTATCCCACTCTCAACTTTGAGACATTTGTCAAATATATTCTCATGTATTGCTATTTTTATATAACATATGAAACGACAATATCCATGGTTCCATCCACAGTAAATATATATATAAAAATGTTATATTTTGTAAAATGTTTAAAAAAAAATTGTATAAATAAAGAAGAAAAAGTATGAACAGGACTTGCTGCAGGGTGAGGAATATAGAAGCTGCTTTTAACCAGTATATTCCTAGTACTTTATAGCAGACTAAGGGCCAGATTTACTAAGCTGTGGGTTTGGAAAAGTGGAGATGTTGCCCATACCAACAAATCAGATTTTAGCTGACATTCTCTAGTATGTAAAAAGAAAGTAAGAGCTAGAATCTGATTGGTTGCTATAGGCAACATCTCTACTTTTCCAAACCTGTAACTTAGTAAATCTGTCCCTAAGGATTAATGGCTCTTAGCAATTGTATGAGTGGCAGAATAGTGGCTGCAGACTTGTTACTCTATTAGCTGATCACCCCTGCAGCCTTGTCGCCCAATTGGCTGATCACCCCTGCCTATGTGCATGACTACTTTCTGTGTGTGACACTGATGGATACATGGACCCCTCACACTGTCACTTCATGTAAAACTGCTCCCTTTTTAAGGCAGCTGCCCTGTGGTGGGATTTCTCTTCTATGTCTGTCTAGCCGACAAGACAACAAAGCCATTCCCATTTTCATGCCACCTGTGTAGTCACGCCCCCTTTTCAAGTTAATGATTTTCTCCTTTCGTTTTTATTAAATAATCATTTTGGGTGTTTCTGGTCTTCTCACAATGGGTGGCCCACTGGGTCACTGACAGCAGTGGTGTAGGGAGGGCTGTGCAGGTGGAGCGCAAGCTCCAGGTGTCAAAAAGGACAAGTGGCGCCGCAGAGCACATGTAATTTTTTTATGTCATCAGATCATCAGCTGCTTCGACCAGTTCATTGGCTCAGTCTCATGGCCGCAGGCTGCAGCCAGGAGAGAGGAAAAGAGAGATCGTCTAACAGTTCCCAGTGGGGTAGAGGCAGCCTCCTGATAACTGTAATCTGATCCCTCCTTTCCTGTCTCTGCAGGATTGCTAAATGCAGGATCTAACAGGTACAAGTGTGTGTGTGTGTGTGCTCTGTGTGTACCTGGAGTGCAGTGTTTTTGTGTGTATGTATCTGGTTAGCACTGTGTGTGTGTGTGTGTGTGTTTGTGTGTATCTGGGATGCACTGTGTGCATATGTGTATGCATGGAGTGTACTGTGCATGTGAGTGTATGTGTTTATGCAGTGCTGTGTGTGTGTGTATCTGGGTTGCACTGTATGCATGTGTATGCATGGAGTGTACTGTGCATGTGAGTGTATTTGTGTGTGTATGTAGTGCTGTGTGAATGTATGTATGAAGTGTACTGTGTTTGTGTGTGTATGGAGTATACTGTGTTTGTGTGTGTATGTGTGTGTTTGGAGTGCACTATGTGTGTGTGTGTGTGTGTGTGTGTGTGTGTGTGTGTGTGTGTATATATGGGATAAACTATGTGTATTTATCTGGAGTGCAGTGTTTGTGTATATGCAGAGCCACCGGAGGAGGGGGAATGCCCGTCACGAGCCTGCACTGTTGCTGATACTTTTTTTAAATTCAATTTATCCTTTTTTTTATTATATTAATTTTGAAACGCTGGCTGCCTTTATGGAAATAGTAGCGGCAGCCGGCACTATACTGCAGGGTTTGAGGCGTGCAATAGCAGAATTGTCACTGATTGACGTCTATAATCCATCTATGAGCAGCTATACTATGCTGTTCATAGGCAGATCAGAAATGTCAATCAGTGACAATTAGAGAGCTAGAGAGATGGGGATGGGGGAGATTAGAGGCAATGCAGAGAGAGGGTGTTGGGATAGAGAAGGGATACAGGGATAGGAAAATCAAGAGAATGTGAATGTATTTTGTGGATAGATAGTTATGTGTATTTGAATGTGTATGTATGACAATAGTTATGTGTATTTGTGAAGAGCAGAGCCGCGGCGGAGTGTGCAGAAGAATGGTGCAGGACAAAACAGGTAAGTATTTTGTCTGCACAGTCTCTGCACACTCAATAATATAATAAAGGTGATGGCATAAGACAACATTGTGTAGATGAAGGGGGTTTGCAACACAGGGGGGAGATGATGAGGGGAGGAAAAGATGATGAAGGGGATCATGGAATAATAAAGAGAATTGTGAGGGGGAGGTTATGATAATGGGGAGATGATAAATGGAGATGGGGAGATGATAAAGAGGATGGGGAGGGGAACTGATGAAGAAGAGGGGGAAAATGATGAAGTGAACAGAGAAATGATAAATAGAATGGAAACGGGAAGTGGTGATGAGAATAGGAAGATGATGAATGGGGGGTGATGAAGAGAATGGGGAGCCAGAGCTGATGAAGAGGAGGGTAAGGGATTATGAATATGGAGAGATGATGAATTGAGAGGGGGAGATGATGAAGTGAATGGTGAGGAGGAGATGATGAATAGGCAAGGGGGAGATGATGGAGAGGAAGGGGGAGATGATGAAGGGGAAAGAGAAATGATAAAGGGGAGATAATGGAGAGGAGGGTGGAGATGATGAAGGGGATAGAGAAATGATAAAGGGGAAGGGGAGATAATGAAAAGGAGGTGGATACGATGAGGGGAGGGGAAGATGATGAAGGGGAAAGAGAATGTGAAGAGGGGTGATGAGGAGAATGGTAAGATGATGAATGGCTCCACCCACAATACAGCACAGAGGAGGGGGTGCCGCAAGATACCCTTGCTCCTGGCACCATGACAGCTATCTACACCTCTGACTGACAGTCTAGCTGTGATCTTTCTTACCTTGTGTATAGCTTCAGCAATGAAATGTGAGGACCGTTTCATCAGGGGGCTACAGAGGAGCTGCTAATTGGATAAAGTTGAGTGCAGGGGGGATTGTTGCCCCATAGCAAACTGCACCTCTAGCTCCACTATAGTTGCACCCATGATATCATTTATCCCAGGAATTCTGTTCAGTTTTTCCACTCAGCTCAATAAAGTTGTAGTTGTTTAAAAAAAAAAAAAAAGTCTCCACGAGCCTGCCTGTAGGTTCAGTCCTCTGTGATTGACTGATCACAGTTATGTGATACTTCCTGTCAGAGGCAGGAAACAGTAAATACAAGGCTCGAAAGATCCAATTTTTTTTGTAAAAATGGTGTTTTGCCTCGATTACAGATCCAAATTTGGTGGAAGGCACCACGGCATGGCTCGGAATACTCAGAACCCCAAAGTTCGAATGTGTCGGATATCATGGAATCCGAACCACTCATCTCTACTTACAAGTGCAGATAAACACAATGCAACTACATTCACTGACACATTTACTTTCCTACAATCCAAACGCAAGTACGGAGAACGTCACTATACAGTATACTGAAAATAGATAATGCTTTGTGCAAGCACTTTGTGCAAGTGAAAATAGGCCTGATCCAGACCTACACCCGCCGCCGTAGTTACGGCGGGCGTATGCATAAGATCGGTTGTTTAGTTGATTTGCGCATGCGCCAAGCAGATGTTGCCCAACATAGTGAGGGA
Source organism: Limnodynastes dumerilii (assembly GCA_011038615.1). NCBI lineage: Eukaryota > Metazoa > Chordata > Amphibia > Anura > Limnodynastidae > Limnodynastes > Limnodynastes dumerilii. The sequence goes on along the minus strand of WWET01002926.1, from coordinate 158,141 downwards.
TTTTTGTTAGTGAGGATAGGGTGTCCGTAACTGAAGTGTTGTTACGGTTGAGGGGGCGTTCTTCGCCGTAACTACGCTGCAGTTAGGGCTGATAGGTGGGGGGAGGCAGGGAAATGATGAAGGGAGGGCAGGGTTAGGTATTTACGCTCCGGTGCCCACCTTAATTACACTCCGGCTGAAGAGTAACAGTCTGTAATTATGCCGGGACATGGGGAGTCATTCAAATTTCCATTGTGTCAGGGAGACTAAATTATAACACAATAATCCTAATTAGGTTGTGCAGTGTCACCCATCAACAGCTCCCTAAACTTAGACATGCCTTTTTGCTGGTACATATGTTTTGCCCAAATTGTGCATTCTTATTCAATGATCTTTAAATGCAGAAATATACTACACCAGAACCATAGTTGGGGTTTAATAGAGACATAGACCTACGCTGGCTGGCGTTAAAATGCCAGCCAGCAGCGTAAGATCGGCTTAAAAGCCGATCTGCGCATGTGCCGGGCAGATGTTGCCCAGCGTTACAATGGAAATGCCCAATCGTGGATTGGGCATCCGTAGCTTTAACATAGTAGCGCTGGAGGGGGCGTCCCCCAGAGTTACTACGCTGAGGTTAGTGGAGGTAGGCGGTGGGAGGGAGGGTAATGAGGCTGGGAGGGCGGCATTATCGTACTAATGCCACCGTCCCAGCGTATTTACACTCCCTTACGCCGGCTGAAGATGGGTAGCCTACAACTGGCATAAGGGAGTGTAAATATGATGGGGCAGGGGGAGTGTCAGGGGGAGTCCCACGATGTAACGCTGAGCGTTAGTACGCTCAGCGCTACAATGTGGGTCTTAATCAGACCCATACACACTAGGCTAGCACTATAGACAGGGGTAATGAGGACAAGACATATGAATACCCTCCAACATAACCCCCTCCATTCGGTACAAAATATTCTGCTCCTGCTCTTCCTTCCTAATCTCTGATTGCAGTCACCTGTGTTATATTAGTTATTTGAATAGAAAGGTGTGTAACACAGGTGACTGCAATCAGAGATTAGGAAGGTAGAGTAGGAGCAGAGTATTTTGTACCGAATGGAGGGGGTCATGTTGGAGGGTATGCATATGTACTGGGGGTACACATAGACAAGAGTAATGGAGACATTTACATTGAGAAAAGGGAGCAGAGGTGATTAGGAAGATTACTCAAAAGAAATCTTCCTTCTGTTAACCTTGTGACAAACGAAGGAAGGCTTCATGCTCCTCTGTGATCTCCCTTATTGGCTACAGCTGTCTGAAGGACAGACTTTCTTCACAGACAGCAGCAATCAACTAATTTAGGCATCAAACCTTGCAGCCAACATGCAGAGCACCTTTTCTACCCACAGTTCACAAATAAACCAGTATCCTTAGTAGTTTCAGCAGCACTGTTTGTCAAATGACACAATACCAAAGTTTTACTTCTTTAGTCTGTTTATACTATGAGATAAAACAAAACAATTGTGATTATACTTTTAACATTTTAAAATATTTTAATCCATTTAAAATTTTTAGGAACCAAATTTTATGTATTTGTTTATACTTAAAAATCTTTAAGCCTGTCTTTTTTGTGCTTTCCAATTTTCCATTGTAACACAGATTAAGAAATTCTGCATACTGTACTTATTGCTTGCTTTATATTCTGTTGGATGGAAAATTAATATTCTGTACAAAAGCTAAAATCTACTAGATTTCTGAGGAGATTAAGATGGTAACTATTTTACTATCAGCAGAAATCTGATTGATGTCTTTTGTTTTGCAGTTTCCAATACAAATGGATTTAAAACAGATTGCAACACAACAATGTTCTACAAGCATAGTAAAGTAACATTGATGATGATATAAATAATGTAGAGAAAGAGATAACATTAGCAAACTCATCTTGACAAATAACCAATATTTTTTTATTACACAGAAAATGCAACAACATTGTGCACCTTACTTCTAAATGGAAAAAAGCCAAGAATGGTTTTAAAATCTATTTAGAAATAAAAGCGTATAAGTATTTTCAGGCGTTTTATACAAATACAATTAGTAGCCTCACATGAGTATCTCCCATAGGAAATATTTCTGTAACCTAGATATTACTCTATACTTTAAGTTAAATAATTGATTTTAAGAAGTGGCAATTTAATTTTAAAAGTTATGTTGCAAAGATATATTTTTTAAATGCATGATGTGCAAACAAAATATTGCTGCAATATTAAGAGTTTTGAAAATCAAAACAGTAAATTCAATAATTTAGATCATCTAGACCAGAGGATCATATTATTAGTTACGCACTGTGAAATCAGACCAAAATGCCGCTTTGTTTTAAATTCTATTATTTTACTTTTCAAGGCAAATATTACAGCAAATTGGAAAAGTTTACAACCTTGAACTGGCTAATAACCATACAATATTGAGACAGGTGAAAACATTTAACTATTACCAGTTAAGTGCAAATAAGTATCTATGTCACATATTAATGGCAGACACAAAGAGGAGAAAACTGGGAGGGAGAAGGCAGTGTTGGGGAAGGTAGCAGTATATCTTGTGTTGTCAGTAGCTAGATGTACAGGGTCACTTGCTGAAAGGTTGTTTCCCCTAGAGTTTATCTTACAGTGCTGATAAACTGTAATATATTCGGTAGTCAGCTGGTACTCAAATAACCAAATAAGGTGGCAGTGTGTTCTGGGTACCATTCCTTCAAGGTCAGTAACAAGTCATCCATTAAGATGTACTAGTACAACTTTACAAACCAGTTCTTCAAAATAGGAGAGGCATTTGTTTGGCACATTATTTAGAAATTTGAGATATAAAGAGAGAGATTTATTTAAAATTTATTTTAAATAAATATGGCCACCGGAGGGACATTCTCAGTCATTATCACCTTTGCTACTTCTCTCACATTTCATCACTGTGTTTATGTATCCCATATTTGATTTCCTTATGTATTTCCTTGCATTAAGTCTGCACCCATTACATTTCAACATGATTTGTCTGTTTAGGAAAATAAAGTGACTAAATATGGATTATATTATTTTATGATCAAATAGGATAAGACATTGGGGTAGATCCAGAACTACGTTTGCCGTACGTTTATTTGCGTAGCGTATTTTCGTGCACGTAAATTTGTTACACTCCCCTTGGCACACCCCTTGAACGTAGGTATTTTGTCAAGATACGCTTTCCAAACCCTACCTTAACTTTTTCCAACGTAACCGCCGTTATACGCACACGTACGTATGGGCTAGACGAATTTACGCAGCTAAGCACGCCCATACTGTACACTTTAAATACAACCCCCCGACTACTTCATGTATTTCAGACGTATTTTGGACTCACGTAAAATTGGTACGCCCACACGTAAGTATTTACGTGACACATACGTGAATGGGCCATACGTTCACAATTACGCTACACTATTGAGCGTATTTTCTATGGTGCGCAAGCGCAGTACCTACAAAAACACGATTTTACGTCTTTGCCACGCGTAAATTCGCTCCAAAGCGTTTTTCTGGATCAAGCCCATTGTGTGAATAAACTATTATTAGATGTACTTCATAAAGGTTAAATATGTGTTATGGTTAACAAAGTCCCTTTGTGCTACATAAAGAAATAGTCATTTAAATGGCTGATTACCTTTAACAGGGGTATAATCAATTAACTGTCACAAGTACACAAACAATTTATGATGATCTTCTAAAGTCCATTAAATCAATTTCTGACCATCACCTAGGAGGATTCTAACAAAGGGAATGGCACTTACAGGGAATGAATTAACTCGTCAAGTACAGCATAACGTTAATGGGAAGAGGTTGTTCCAATGTTTAAAACAACAGCAACAATAAAAATGTGTAAATTAATTAATTGCATTTATGGAAAATACTTAACTTTCGCTTATAGTACACAATTACTAGAAAGCTTTAATTTAAAACAGTAATTTAGAGCTGAACTAGGAAACATCCCCTCACAACTGTAATTTGGCATCTCTATTGTACATTTTCACTGTTTTATCGTGATACAAATTTGACTTTCTTTTGTTTGTTTGTTTTTTTGTGGTTGTTAGCAACTCAGGATTACTGTATCTTCTGGGAATCAAAGTCCTTGCAAGTTTTCACTTTATGTCGTGCTTACAAAGATAAAATAATCATTATGGAAGCTATTGTTCTTGTTTCATTTTATACTCACATATACGTATAATTGAGTCAGCCAAGTCTGTTAGCGTTCCTTACTGTAATATATAAACGTGGCAATCAGCATGATTACTTCTGATTGTGAACCATCTGTGCTTGTCTGTGCCCATACTTGTAAAGACACCTGTATGTAAGTAATCAACCAGCCATATGTAATATGTCACAATCATTTACTACATATGCATCTGTAAATATCATGTTCGCTGGTCTTGCCAGCACTGGCTTGCTTATGTTGTGCAAATGTTAATTTACGTCTAATGTGCAGCTATATTAAAGTAAATGGCATGCTGTGATATATTTCTATGATTTAAACCAGCACAGTGTATGCTGACGAATATAAAAATCAGCATGCTTTGATCACATAATAGAAATGTTTATATCATAGGTGTAAAAGATCATTATGGCATAACAATGGCACTTCTATAATGAATGCAGAATGTGCTGTGCACATTGGCCCCATGCACCCAACTTGCTTATATTTAGTCAGAAAAGCATTCTTTTAGGTGCCAGTCAAGCAATATTGCAGTTGGTCAGTGTAGAATTGGTGTTTTTTTCTGGCCAATCACCAATCAGAGTAATAGGCAGGTAGTAACTAATCACAATGGAAAGAAAATTGAAAGCATCCAGCGGAATCTGGAGGACAGATAAGAGACTTGGCAGTCTAATTTTTATGACAAAAGGAAGTTCTCATTTATTTATTTTTAAGGAGGTGAATGGTCTGACCTGTGGTCTGCTGTTTAATGAAAGGGTATTTATGGGGTGTGGATCTGCGGTTAAAAAGGCCCTTTTTCAAAAGGGCTGTTTTATACCAGCCAGTTCCGAACTGGCTCTCAAATTGATTGCTTCTGTCTTGCCGAAGCAATCAATCATTCCCAGTACAAAGATGCAGCGGCGAATGGTAAGTATTTATGTAACACCAACCCTTATCCTAATCCTTATCCTAACCCTCCCCCTCTCCTCCCCACAGCCTTGCCCTAAAACTCTCCTCCCCACAGCCTGACCCTAAGACTCCCTCCCTTCCCTGCAGCCTAAGCCTTCCTTCCCCAAGCCTGACCCTAATACCCCTTTCTCATCACCACCAAATCCCGGGTCTCTGCAAAATCCTGGGTATTTGGTGGTGATGTGAAAGGTGTACTTTCAGTTGACCCGGGTCAAAAGACCCGGGTTTTCGACCTGGGAAAAAAGAAGGGTTTTTCCCGGGTCCTACCCGGGAAGGGTGCTGATGTGAAAGTTCCAGGGTTGTTTTGCAACCCGGGTTTTTCACATTGCCTCCCGATTGGTGAGATTTGTCTACTGTTGCTATGGCAACAGTAAACAAATCTGTTTGTAGCGTCGGATCTCACAAAAAAACATTTGCAAAGTATAGGGCATGCTGATGCTTGTAGTGCTACAATCATCAGCATGCCCAAGGATGCCAGGGCATGCTAGTGCTTGGAGAACCACAAGTGCCAGCATGCACTGTCATCCTGTGTTAAAAGGTTTTTCCCTTTTATAAAAATACTTCAAATGTCAAAATCAATGTTGCCATTTCTGCATTAATTTCAAGTCCATTAAAACAATAACATTCTGTAAAAGCACATGTGAAGCAGCCAATAAGAGCTCATTTCTACAATGATTGACAGTTGCTAGACAGGGCAGACCTGGGAAATTCATTAGTAATGTGAAAGGGTCCAGGAATTTCCCGAGTTTTTGGTGTTTAAAAAGGTGTCTTTTTTTTTTACCCTGCATTTCTTTCCCGGGAAAAACCCTGGTCTAAAAACCCAGGTTTTTCAGAGTTGGTGATGTGAAAGCAGCATAAGTCTCCCCTCCCTGCAGCCCAATTCTAATCCATAGACTCTCCTGTAATACTCACCTGTTTGGTCTGGTGCGGTGGGTCTGTGGCAATACAACGGGGCAGTGGTTTCCAAATTAATGAATGGATAAGTATGCTGAAAAATTAATTCGGCATACTTATTTAGTAAGTATAATTAGTTAAACTTTCTAGTCAGTAATATTTTCAAAATACAGAAAGACAAAAATTAGATTTCGGTTGTCAGTATTTGGAAAATAGAATTTTCGTTGCAGATAATGCATCCTAATTTTGGGTCTGACATTTAATAATATGGTGAATTGGTTCTGATTTTTAATGAAGGGGTCACATCTGGGAAGAGGAGGTCACTAACCACACAGGGCCTAGCAACCTCTAACAAGAGGCCTAGCGCCCACTAACCACACAGGGCCTAGTGCCCGCTCACTACACGGGGCCTAGCGCCCTCTAATAAAGGGTCTAGTACCCTTTTACTCTAACTTCCGATAGGGCCTAATGCCCTGTGCTACCTAATAGGGCCTAGCGCCCTTTCTCACTATAGGGCCTAGTGCCCTCAGATGGGGGGGTGGTCCTCACCCCCTATGCCTGTGAAGGGGCTTGGGCTCCAGTCCAGGCCTGGACTGGGCCGTATTATCAGCAGCAGTGGGGCAGGGAGATGGGTTTTCACAGCTGGAGCCACCGTGCGCTCGTTGCCTAGGCGGGGAAAATTTAGTACTTTCCCGGTGGCCCAGTGGCGGACTACAGGATATCTGTACGCGCAGGATAGGAGACAGTGGAAGCTCAATGGGGCTCCCCACTGCCTCCCTTGCCGTCTTCTGTCTTCCTACACCGCTTCTTCCAATTCTTCCAAGCCTTTTCTTCTTTCTTCAGCCGCTTCTGGCCCTTTCCTCCACAGCATGCAGCTTGACCTTCTCTCTTCGGCCTCTTCCAGCCACTGGTCCTGCCTTCCGGCCCATGCGGTGAATATTTAATCCATGATGAGATTGGTGACGTGGTGAGCCCTGATTGGCTCACCACGGCACCGCAATGCACCCTGGGCACCGCAGGGGTGCCTGGGTGCAGTGCTGCCGTGAGCCCTGCAAGGTTCACCGCACTGCCCTCTTCCAAGATGGCCGCCGTGAGCCCTGATTGGATCGCGGCCGCGCCATGTGACCGTCTGGCAGCCAATCAGAATTGATTGGCTACCAGCCGGAAGTTCCTGGAGTTTTGACGTTTGTTTGCATGCGCACAACCTTCATACGATGCTGTAAGGGCCAGTGTCCGTAACAAAAGTTATGGCCGGCGGCTGTTACAAAAAGGGGGCTTTCTGCTCTACTCATGTCGTATCTCTGCCGTAAAGGCGAAGATAGAAATGCAAATTAGGTGACAGGACGGGTGAAGCCCCGTTACTATTAGCTATGCGACCATAGCAGTTAGGGTAGGAATCTGGACACGTAAGTGTTTTTGCTACTAGATGCTAAGAAATGCCTATGGGAGATGACATAAGCACTGCACACAGCCACTGCTCATACAGTGTCAATGAACCACATTATTGCATGTAATAGCATTTACATTTTTGTTGTATGCAACACTACAAAACCAGAGTAAATAGTTTGTGAATAGTTTATTTCATTTGTTTAGTTTATATATCCATCTTTATATCCATTTCATCATTTTGATTGTTAAATATTCAGTTGTTGTGTGTTTTGTGCTTCCTATTGCCAGATGTTGCACTATACTGCAACAAAAAGGAGCTTAGGAAATCATTTTTGGCTTGTTGATCCCAGATGTCTCTCTCTATTTATATAATACTAATATGCTTTGTAAGTATTGCATAGGAACTGTTGGATTAATTTACTTTAGATATAAATTATATTTGGCCCTTTGGCTAGTCAGACTCTATCCATTAAAGCTCATGTTTCTACTGTAAAATGCTAAAATTATCAGACATACACAGCAACTAACACGGCATCAACAAACATCAGAATCATTCTCTTGCACATATGCAAATGTGTGGTCTCCAGATAGCTACTGTTAGCTTTACAGAACAATTAGTCAGAATATACGGTGAATAATTCTGCTGGGATGTGGCCTTATTTTGTAGCTGGAAATAAATCAAAAATCTCTGAAAGCCCATTGTTAAACCTCAATAGGAAAATCTGAAATGGTAATCAGCATGAACAAAAAATGTAATCTGTGTTTCAATAATAATCAAAATTGTGTAAGCAAACGCAGCAGTGTATTAACATAAAATGAAGAAAGAAAGCAAAATAAGCAAAAAAAAAATCATGATTCTTAACTCTGCAAAGAAAATGTGAAAAGATGTTTAATTATTTATGTGGAAAACATGACTTAAATCAACATTTACCCTTGGTGTTTGCTCCACTTTTTAAGGTGCCTGCCAAATTTACCATTTTAGCCTTATGAATTTTTATGAAATGTTTAAACCATTAAAAAAACAAAAAAAACATTACTGTAAGCAGAATTGTTATTTTATGTATTTCACAAATTTGTAACCTGACAACATGCAATGTCTCAGAGTCACAATTCCTTTGCTGAGTCTGAATCTGACCAACTATTTTAATAGACTCTCCACCTTTCTAGTGGAGCACTTTTTCTTGTCAAACTCTGTGTATTCTTGAGGTTACTCATCTCGGACCATATTAACACTTGCAAGTGTGATCCATAGGTGAGGATACACATGTTTCCGCACCTACCTTTCCGGTACCCTCCCCTGCCCCTCCCCCATTTTTAGGTACCTTATGACACTTACGAGTGCCATAGGGCTACCTTATCTAACCGTGCGTAGTTTAGGAAACTACACACATACCATTCCTCTCCCCGCTTCAAATCTAAATCCCTCCCCCCTCCCTCTTATAAATAATCACTCCCCGAGGTGGCTAAAGGCCATCTCTATCTAACTAAACTACACCGTGTAATCTTTAAAGATGCATACGTAGTAGGCCATTTACTAAGTATACAGCAGATACAGAAGCTTCTTAGGTGTGAATATGGGCCCTCAATCTTTATAATGTTATTATCTTTCCTGTTTAGTTTACTTGGGCCTGATCCAGAACAACGATGTAGCGCTGAGCATGCTAACGCTCAGCGTTACATCGCTGACTCCCCCCTGGCACTCCCCCTGTGCGGGAGTATGGCCCCTTCCTTACGCCGGGTGAAGGCTACCCTAGCTTCGCCCGGCGTAAGGAAGGGGCCATACGCTCACACAGGAGCGTATGGCCGCCTGAGTCAGCGATGTAACGCTGAGCAATAGCACGCTCAGCGCTACATCGTTGATCTGGATCAGGCCCATTCTCCCTGAGCCCTCTCTCACTTTCACCTCCTTTGAGGTCCACTGCATTCGCATTTACCACCCCATCAA
>WWET01002926.1:129013-148730 GCA_011038615.1 Limnodynastes dumerilii | reverse complement strand
AGCGACGGCGGCCGTAGCTCAGGATCAGGCCCCTTGTTACTAAACCCATATGTCTGGTATCAAAGCCAGTCTTGTAAGATAAAATAAACAAGTAATAGAAATAAATAGTATACAAACAACATAGAAAGGTGTGTGCTCTTCCTTGCAAAAGCAAAGCTAAGCAGTCTCTTACACTTGTGTCCAAAATAAACTACCAGATCAGAACTCTGGACCACATGTACCCCTTTTTAATTGAAGAAGTCTTTGGGCTGTTTAAAACTAAAAAACATAAACAAAGAATAAGGGGGCATTACATGGTACATATATGCATTAGAATACTATATTCATTCATTCCTTCATTCATTCCTTCATTCATTAATTCAATTTATTTATTTATTACCAGGTTTCTATATAGAGCACTTTACAGTTTAACATTCATTGGGCTGGATCCAGAACAACGTCAGTCGCCCATAAAACGTCTGTCAGATCCAGAAAATAGCTACTGCGCATGCGTAGTAACTTAATTACGTAATCTACATATGGTTTTGTTAGGCAGATTGCAGGTCTCTAAGACCGCATATACGCAATCTACGTAACTAAACGATACCAATTCTCAAATGCTGGGAGGTATGCATAAGGGTAGATACTATAAATCAAACAATGGACCAGCCAGCTTGCATGGTAAAATAATACTTTGTTATACAACAGTGAAGGGCTGAAGAAAGACATTGAAACTTTTTAAACTAATATTAATATCACTCTAAATCTAAGACTTGTCACCAACAAAACACTGAGCCATAAAGCAGCAGTTAGTATAGCATGTTTTCTCTCATTCATACAAAACGCTAGAGATACACATATGAAATGTGATCTCCAAGTGATCCCCAAGCCAACCCCGAGTGATCTCTTACCAGATGGGTTCATTTTTGGACTGTTGTGTTTGTTGTATTTAATGTATAAGAGTTTGAAATGACCAGCAATCAGTATAGGTAGATAACCTGCACTGAGATAAGGAGAGAAGGGAGGAATAATAACGCTTATGACCTTCAAATTATTACATAGCATAGTAGGTGCAATCAAAGATCTAACGAATCGTGCTCTAGTTTTCCTTGTTTTTATAGTTTGTGCACAATAATACTGTAATACTAATAAAGATTTAATACTTGAATTTAGCTTTTACTTGGAGAGTAAGAGAGGTGTGCATCTATTAAAAGATCTGCTGTATTTGTTTTCTAGTTCATGACAAGCATTCATCTTGACTTGAGTGACTTGTGTGTGACAAAGGTATAATCACAACAACCACCTGGTTTGTAAAAAATGACTAGTCCCGTGTTTACCTCACACACTATATTTACCTGTTACTGCCCTCATCCAGATTTGTTCAGACTACAAACTTCACAATCTACCCAAGGTGGCTTCAATTCACTCCTATATCTGCTAAACTCTACTTTAATCACAGGTATCAACAACCAAGTGATCAAATAAAAGGCAGTGATTTGTAGCATTTCATAAAACCAAAGTCTAGCACGAAATGCAGTTGCCGATCTGAATGGCCAATTTTCAACACTGATACAGCCGACAGTTGTACTGCAGTTGTATCAGTGCTGAAATTGTGCGAATTATGAATATTCCTATTGGGAATGGATACTATAGCTAATGGCTATTTGGACTAAGTATCCGTTTCCAATAGTGTATTGTTCTCCCCTCCAATATGGGCTGCAGCAGGCTATAGTAATGAGCGGTGCTGTGCTGGTGAAGGTGAAGGTTTGGGTTAGTCTCAAACAAAGAGAAGGTTAAGGTTAAGCTGTGGGACATGAAGTGTTAAGCTTAGACTGATAGAAGAAGTATCTCAGAAGGGGCATTTTTTTTCCCTTTTTTAAATAAAAATATTAATTTTCACCCCCCGAGTGCACCACTGACTCTGTCACCGAGATCTGTATCTATAATGTCTTATTGTTCCCTACTAAAAAGCAGAGACCTGAACACCATGGTATATTGAATATGGACAAAGGCAGATCCCAATTGATTGAGATTCATTGTCACCTTTATATGATTTGTATTTTACATCTTAGTGGGGCATTCTTATTGGTCCAATTATTATGCAGTGTATGGCATGGACCAATTTGCTGGAACGTCAATGGTCCTAGAACATTAATAGTCCTAATACACTCTAACAAGCTAATTGTATTGTTTAGGAAAAACATAAGTTTCCTATTAGAATCAGCTCAGGGCAGTAGGAAAATAGATCTGATTATTATTATTGTGTACTATGTGCAACTATGCAGTTTACCTAGATAGGATTGCATAGGGTGTAGATGACCTTGCACATGTGACAGAGTTGAACCATTCCTCATAAGTGAGTAATGCTTATGTGTAAGTCTCACAGCTTTTATTACCGTTTTTTGGCCTTTTTTGGCTTGGAAAGATTTTATTGTTCCGCATATTGGAATGTTTTTTAACTATCTAATTTATTTACACAATAACATAATCTAATTTAATTGTTGGCAGCACTTTTCCTGGCAATATTTAATTTATTTTTTAAACTTGTTTGGGGCTACAAATATGTTTTATATTAAAAGCTATAGAGGTCATTTGGGTGCAAAGTCTTTCCTTGATTTTGGTTGATTCTTTTCAAAGTTTATTTTGTACTCTATTTTATGGTTCAGCATGATGCAATTTTTGACAAGGGTGGTGAGATTACATTCCTGTAGGAAAGCTTCATAGAAAATTGACTGCCAGGCTCTGTATAGGGATTTATAAAACCTATATGATTGCCACTTGATTGAGTTTTAAAGTGATGCTGTCTTCAAAATCTCCAAGAATTAATTCACACTATTTAATTAGCAAACATTTGTGTATATGTAGTTAAATATATATGAATAATGGCAATCACTGTAGAGTATTTAAACAAGAAATTTCCTGCAAATTACAATGAATATTGTTGCTTACTCTCTATGTAAACATGCTTGGCAATGTATATAATGGCAATTCTGCCTTATTGTTACCTTTCGTCTAACCCGAACTAAAATCATTCTTTTATGTTTTACATTGTATAACATTTTATTGTTTTTTATTACTCTTGTCCATGCACTTAAAATACCTTTATTCGCATAAAGTGTATGGATTGATGGAACAAGCACATTTGTAAATGACCTTTCGAGAGTGGTTAGCACATTTGTAGACATTCTCTACATTAAAGCACTATTGAAATTGCTACATTTATTGAGAGGCAGAGTATGGCATCTTAACAGATTTTAGTCATTTTGACTTTCAAAGATCCTATTAGAACAATACAAATCATTTACAATAGAACAACATTGCAAATCCCACTGTGCAAATAAATGCTACTTTGACATTTATGAGCTATAAGTGTAGAGGGGAAACACCTTATGTATTTTAAGCTTCAACAGCCGTAAATCATAGGTGACATGGAGCTTTAAACTCTTATATAATTAAAAGTGTCTCCCAATATTTTCCACAGCAGTCTCTTGTTCATATGCTGGAAGGAAAACCAGTTATTATATAAGTATAGGCAGGTCTGCATAAATTTACTGTAAGTGTTTCAAATGAGTTCTGTTGCACTTATTAATATACTGCACATTGAGGCCGATCTGGGTGTGAGTTTATGCTAGATCGCATAGTCTATCTTGGCGTGATTTTGAAATATCCATGCGCAAAAACTGTGTGCATGCAATTGAGAGTGATCGAAACCCATATGCAACTGAATTTGTGTCCATCTACAAGTGGTTTTGTGGGCAGGTAGGTATAGAAGCACTTAGCTAATTAGCTGCATGATTGTGCCCAAACAAGTGCCCTGTCGAGACCTAAAAGCTGCACTACATATGCTTAGTTTACGTTAAAAAACGTATTTAAGTCCAGGGAGCTAGCAGACAACTGACGATCCACTACTTATCACTGACCCTTGCAATTGCTGACTTATCACTGACCCTTGCAATCGCAAATAAAATTTAAAACACTCTTAACATTTAATAACAATGTACTGGATCCAGACCTAGTAACCATATCCCACTTATGCATGCAAGGAGCACATGCGCCCTCCAGATGTTAAGTTAGTTTTACAAACGTACAAAGTTCCATACGATGGCATTTACACACAAAGGGGCAGTGCTTCCCTTCCGCCCACAAAGGTGGGCAGAGGGAAGCATGCAAAGTGTACAGTATGGGTGTCACCACCCCCTTATGAGCAGATAAGCAGTCGGATGGACCACTGATCTGAAAATATGACTAAAGGCTGCCTTATGGCAGTGTAAGTCACACTAGTTACACACGAGAGAGGGAAGTGACAAGGGGAGTTCACTTCCCTCTCTCGTGCGGACGGACAGACCTCCGAACATACGGAAAATGTTCAGGGGTCTGAATCCGGTCCAATGTTATTTATAATATGTTTGTAACAGTTATATTAATAAACATTAACAAAATGAAAAACATTTTCTTACTGCTGATTACAATGGTAACTAATGCTTTAAAAACATCTGTCTCATAATATATTCAAAATCTCGGGTTTGATAAAGGATACACCACCAATTATTCATCACATTGGACCAGATTCACACTTAAGCGTGTGATCCATAGGTGCGGATACACATGTATCTGCACCTACTTCTCCAGTTCCATCCCTCGCCCTGCCCCCAGTTTCATGGCACTTACAAGTCCCATCCTTAACTATCTGCGTATTTTCACAGAGAATCCCCAGCCCTTCCACCCAGCCTAATCTATATCCCTCCCCCCACCCACTTTACCTAACTTCCCTCCTCTTACCTATAAAACTACGTGCTGTCTTTAAAGACCACACTTAGATAATCTACGTGCCTAAGGGCTACGTAGATTGCATAGTCATGATGACTATACATGCGCAGTACGCAAAAACTGAGAAATAAGCTTCTTTGGTATAAATCAGGGCCATGACGCTATACGCAGACATTTGTGTACTCCTTTATATACAATGACAATTGAGTTTCTGGATTTAATATCTTTACACTTTGGGCTTGATTATCAGATCCGATAGGTTTAAGAAGGTGCGGGTATGCACCTTCATAAACTTAAAAAAAAATAAAAATACGGTAGCAAGTACTCCTGAGATAACCCACATAAAAGCCCTACTGTTTATTCTACCTAAAACTAAATGCGCCCCCAAAGTCCAGTTTGAAGCCTCCATTTATATGTCTCCGTATTTGAAGGAAACAAAACATGATTAGTATTTGTTTGTAATCTGGATTACCTGCAGTACTGTAATGAGTTGCTATATCACTATATCAATCATATCTGCGTCTTTGATATTTGATGGGAACTTTGCCTTCCCAATTCTGATATTTATTTGTTTGATATGTATTATGTCATATTATTTTACTGGAACTCCACAACAAACATAAAGGGGAAGAAATGAAAAATAAATTGAATATAGTATGGTGCTATTCTAACTGTATTAGAAGCTATTAAACACTGCAGTCATGTTATATATAGCACAAGAAATGAAAACATAAACTGAATATAAGATAAGAAAAAAAATAAGCTATATGTTTTTCCATCAGTTTTGCTTTATATCCCCTGCCAAAAAGTTTACCCTTTTTGACTGAATTTATAGATTACCTTTATATATAGATATTTCAGCATGCAATTTCAAAGCTTTAATTCTGAGCCCTTTATCCCTAGGAACATTGCATTATGTTCACATGTAATAGAACATGATTCATAGTAGTAGACAGAGGTTAAATCACATGGAAAATTTAAAGTGTATTTTTAGGATAGTTAAATCTCTTCTTATTAGACTTTTTATTCTAAAATGTATTAGAGAGAAAAAACAGAATAACAAAATAATGAAAAGCATTTATAATGCTTTTATATTTAGAAAGAAAGTGTACCAACCTCTATGTTATGCTTCAGCGGAGTTTAAAAATAGTCTTTAATTACAGTTAATCAATTCATCCCAAGCAGTTGAGAATATTAAAGATGACCTGCAAAGGTCATTTAATAACTACAAAATATGTGGGCATGCGGTGAATTGTGCAAACAAACCTATTAAAGCTCCTAAGCTATACAAAGTTGAACACCTACTCTTGAGAATATATATAGTAGAAAAAGTAACTTCTTACAGTGCACCCTAAAGAGATTTATTCCTTGTAGATAAACTCCTCTATATATGCCAAAGTAGTATAAAGAGCAGACAAGGAACCCTATGTACACAGTGGCCCAAAACATTATACCTGCCTTCCCTACTACCCCTTACATCTGGCTGTCTTGTGCTCTCCTTATTCAGTATACATGACTATGAGGGAGTATATGCCAATTCAAAATGTATACTGTATATATTTTTCTCTTTTCCAATAAAGACAAATGTAAATTCACGTGATCAGTATTTGATCACTCTGTTAAAAAACTACATAAGTGCCAAAAAACTGAGCTTCCGGCCATCCCCCAAACCCTCACAGACAATAAATCATACACAATAAAGACATAGGGCTGGATCCAGACTTAAGAAAGAGCTTGAAATTAAGAAGTTATCCTGTGCAAAACCATTTTAATTTCAGGGGTAGTCAAGTTAATTGTATTCTTTGCATGCAGGGATATATCTTTGAATTGCTTACTGCACACAGATACTGACCAGCTTTACTATCACACTGTTATTTAAACTTAGGATAGGAAGCATCACCTCTACATTCTAATACTGTTTGCAACAGATGAAATATGACTCCCCTGCAATCAACATGGTTTAGCCCAGGAATAACTTTCCTCTCTTAATTTTAAGCTCCTTCTTAAGTCTGGATACAGCCCTATGAGTTTATTGGACTGAAAGGTGTCCAAAAAACAATGAGGGTCAGGGTCCTTGTCTAGTCTAAGCTTAAATAACCATATTGGCCCTGATTTACACCTAAGAATCTTAGTTTTTAAGTTTTGAACTACTGTGCATGCATAGTAATTTTTTTTACATAGTATACATAGCATTTAGGAATGTAGATTTATTACATTGGCGTGAAATTAAGTCCGCACGTAGTGATATAAGAAAGTAGAGGCGTGCCAGTTCTGCCTCCATAGAAAGTAAAATGGGCAGGGGAACTCATTTAAATAAGGCTGGAAGGGGTTGGTTTAGAAAGTCTGTGCGTACATTCCCTACTTAAGAGAGTAAGATAGGGTTGCCTAGGGCACTCTTAAGTGCTTTTAGGTGCCAAAAACAGAGGAGTGACATGGGAGGTGCCAGAAAACTTTGATGCGGTTAAATGCACATATATCTGTGCCTAATACTCACTGAAGTGTGAATTTTATCCCTTGAGACCAGGCGCCAAACTATGGTTATGCTATAGAAACTGCACCTTTATTTCAAAGCCATTCCCCATTCACAAGGAGGGACTATTACCAGGACCACCTAATATTACATAGTCCTTCCCACATATCGCCAACCTCAAGGTCTGACCCCCCATTACTGACACCCCAGTGAAGGGGCCCTTTAGCACCTCCACCTGCCACCATCAAGCCCTAGTAAGTGCCCCCAACAGTGTGTCCATAAAAATACCCATCCTCAAATTGAATAAATGAACCCCATCTGCCATATATAACTTGGGCCTATCAAATTGTAAGTTGTCATGTGGGATACCCAATCCCTCAAATCCTGTTCATAAGTCAGAACATAACAGCATACAACATTTCCCAGACATTATTAACTGTTGGAATGTAACACGCTCTACGCCATTTTTTTTCTGAGAAATAATATGAGACCCAACTAGTATCATATTGGGATTACACTGATTCCAAATTGCACCTGATGTTTCATGTAAGGTCGCACAATTTATGTTGAGACAGATCATTACCCTCAAAGTGAAATATAATTATGTCTGGGGTTCCAAACCTCTTAACTAATTTAAACTGATTTAAATTGTGATAAACCTTCAATGTTTTAGCACCTAACCATCTTATAGACCCAACTGACTTTTGAATGTGTCTGCAGTGGGTAACAAAGTCTGTGATCCCTATGTAAATGGATCCCAAAAAGTTCCCTTCAGGAAAGTAATAGATGATAAATATAACATGTAAAAAAAAATTGAAAAGAAATGCGACCTGATCGTGTAGCACTTTACATATATTAAATATAACAAGAGGATTTTCCACTTACATTGTATTTGTCTTGTTATTCTGCACTTTTGGTGCAGTCTCGATTTTCCACTCCATGGGCGTGATCCAGACTAACGCCGATGCGCTGTGCATACTAACACACAGCTTAATTGGTATGCAGTCTGTTATGTCGGCTGAAGGCTACCTTAACTTCAGCGGGCGTAACAAGAGTGTAATTACGCCCGGACCATAAGCATACCTAACTCTGCCCTCCCTTTCTCATTACCCTACCTCTCCCTGCCTTCCTTCTCTAACTGTAGCGTAGTTACGGTGAGGAACGCCCCCTCAACCGTAACTATGCAACAGTTAGGGACGCCCGATTCAGAAAAAAGAAAAAACTACCTATGCCGGGCAACATCTGCCCGGCACATGCGCAGATCAGCTAAGCAGCCAATCTTACACATACGCCCGCCGTATCTACGGCGGCGGGTGTTAGTCTGGATCAGCCCCCATGTCCTTAGTCTCCTCTTTGTGTACATATACAAAATTATAATGGGATAAGCGCACTCTCCCTCATGTAATAAGTTAACATCTGTAGGGTATCGCATACGCATATACCAATTACTTTATCACTTTATTTTCTTGATTATTTTGCATCTCACAACCTCTGTCTCCAGTCAATGTATTTCAAACTTTTTTGCATCTTCTCCAGGTAAATAATGGAATCAAAACACCCAATGTCTATTAGATGTTTTTATTTAAAACCATATAGAGGTAAAAATTAAATAAAACAGCAGGGAATTTGCTTTCTTGTCCCTCTTAGGTCTGGGGTGGAACTTAAGCAAACACACTTAAAGTAAATAAGCCTGGATACTTTAGTGTTACTGATTCTCAATCTTCCCACTTCCCACAACAAATAAATGTCTATTTTAATGTGAGTTGATCTGTATGACTGAGTCCCTTATTTAAAGTGAATTTTTGTGTCATCAAAAAGCAACATCATTAAATGCTCCTAAAATGCTTCATCTTATAAAAACATCTTGTATAATATTATAACCATAATTAGTTCCACATTATACTAAAATTTTAAATGTACCATTTTGATTTATTATACCATAATAAAATGTCTTACTATTTCTATCCTAGAGGACGATTAACCGTGTGGATGCATTTTAAAAGTGGGGTTAAAAAACCAAAAAGGTATCAGATTAGCAATAGGAATACTTATAATAGCCTAATGAAATTGCATATCAGAGTTTCTATATATTCTTCAGGGCCCTATACACCATTGTGTTGGTGGGGGAAAAACATGAATAACGCTGTGGAATTGTTATATCCCAGTCTGGGATATCCATGAGATATTGCTCACCATCGTACAGACCGAAGCTAGTACTGAACCACTAGAAGTAATAACTCACGGTGCTTAGCGGTACCATAATAACATCACAAAGGGTTAGATATTATAAAACTAAAATCCATATAATATTAATTTTAATAAAAAATAATATCCTCCATACATTTGCAATCCGTTATTATTCTAGGACACGATCCTATAAGAACATAAGTTCCTAAGAACATAAGATCCTAAGTTAAGTATAAGAAGGGACTTACTCAAGTAATTTCCATAAGTATCCCATCTCGGAACATCTGCCAGGTGTTCTGCGTGCGTACTTGTAGACAGCAAAGTTACATACGTCAGTAACTATGCATAAAGGGGCAGACACATCATGTATGATGGTCGTATCACCAGCGTACGACCCCATAAGTGTCCAGATTTACTATCACCTGCGGGGAGTGCAGGGGGCGTGCACTCCCTGCTACGTGCCCGTACCTACAGACATCTGCACGCAAGTAAAGCGTGCTGGGGTCTGGATCTGGGCCATAGTCTATATGCAAAATATAAAGAACAATAATGTAATATATTGTATAAATTGGGAATTTCAAATGGAACAGAAATGCTTAAATACAGATGTATGAAAAAGTGAAATCCCTTTTATTAGGAGGTCTTTTACATAGCATTAAAAAGAGATGATGCGCCCTCCACTTTCACCATCCCCTGGGATGGTGTAAGTGTATGTCAGAAGCGCAGGCACTGTACATCACTACTGTAGATAAATCCCCGTTACACTGGCGCAGTAGAGGCGGATGCGGACACAGACGGATAGGCAGCCTTGTGCCTGTCTTTCTGTGCTCGCTCTCGGTGTGAGCATACACAGTGCTCAATTTGGCTATACTTCTGTCGGAAAAACAGACGAAAGCGCAGCTCTGAAGCCGGCCCAAATTACTGTGCACTCTCATCTATTTGGATTAATTATATTCTTCAATAAAGTGTCCCTAAAACACAAATTGAATTTGTTTTTGTATATAAACAACAGCAGCAACATATCAGAAAAATCGCTACAAACTAAAAAACTGAATCCTGGATTTAAAAGTTATTGAAGGACAAAGGTGAAACCACTACTGTTATGGTAAAGTGCCAATTACAGGTGGAAACACATAGTAGTTCTGCCAAGGTAATATCTTTTCTAACAAATAATAGATCCCTAGAAGGACAAATAAAAAGGTTGCACTGACCTACAGATTAGGGGGCTGATTCGAAGTTTGGGAGTAAGGGCAAAACTGGTGCAAGTGTACAGCTCGGCTAAACCATTTACAAAGTAAGTAAGTGGAGCTAATACATTTTAATTCTTTTGCACGTAGGGAAAATATTTTACTTTTGCACATAGAACTCAAACACTACATAGCTTTAGGTTTTATTCTATAATTAAGAGTTGAGCTAAGAAACTTCACCTCAATTCTAATTCTAATTTTTTTTTATAAAATAGCCTACCCCTTGCATTTCAACATGGTATTGCTCTGGTCTAAGTTTGCACCTAAAAAAGGCGTAAGTGCAGCTCAGTATGCAATCTCATAATTTAAGGTAATTATCAATTATGCTCTCAAACTTGCAATAAGGGTTACCAGGGCCGCCATCAGGGGGGACAACCAGGACTACTGTCCCGAGCCCGCAGCTGAGGGGGGCCCACCATTATTACAGGGTCAATATGCAGGGAACAATTTACCTGCGCACCGGCCAGATGGTAACGCAGGTCCGTGGGGCCCTGCCCTTGTGATGTCACCGATGATGTCACAAAAGGGGCGGGGTACCACTGGTGTTTCCCAGGCACCACAAATTCTGAAGGCAGCCCTGGGGTTGCTACCCTGATGACAAGAGGCAGGCGGCTGATCCAGAGTAAAAGAAAAAATGGTGCATGTGTGGACCTGAGCAACATCATGTTGAACTGCAAAGGAAGTAAAATTTGAAACAATGAGAAGAGAATTAGAGTTGACAAGTGACCTTTCCTAGTTCAACTAAAACGTATAGATGACACATAAATCTATGCAGTATGTGAGTTCTATGTTTAAAAACCAACTTCTCTGCATGCCAAAGAATAAAGTTTCATTTCATTTCACCCCTTACATAGCAACATGGTT
Source organism: Limnodynastes dumerilii (assembly GCA_011038615.1). Classification (NCBI taxonomy): domain Eukaryota; kingdom Metazoa; phylum Chordata; class Amphibia; order Anura; family Limnodynastidae; genus Limnodynastes; species Limnodynastes dumerilii. Next base: position 137,216 of record WWET01002926.1, on the reverse strand, counting down.
TTGTTCAAGTCTTCACTTGCACCTGTTTTTCTCTGCATCAGCCCCTAAGCCAGTATTTTTACGAGGACGTACAACTAATCATTTTTGCAAGTAGACCTATTTTATCTTAACATTTAAAATCAGTAAATGGTTTATTAAGAATTGGGGGAAATTTGAGTATCCAATACACTTTAGGTATGCCAGGGGTGGTGATGTAATTTTGCCAGAAATCAGGCTTGTGCTTTCAATAATAAAGCATAGCTAATCGGTTCACAATGTTGACAACAAATAGCTAAAACTTTTGTGTAGAGCAATTTATAAAGCTGATGCTATTAGTAATATATTTCACATGGCATCCACTCAGCTGCAAAATGAAAGGAAATTGCACGGAATAACCTTAATCATCTGTGTTTTTAACTTTTTTTTTTTTTATAAATGATGCTTTAAAATATTTAGGGTTGCTATTGTACTTAAATGTTTGGCAGCTGGATCAAGATCTTACATTTTTTTCCCTCTCTGGCTGCATTTCAGGTAGTCCCCAGATTGCAATTTATACAAGTTAGAATCAATAGCTCTTTAGGCAAGGCAGTAAACCTTGACTTGTGTTGGCTGATCCAGAGCTGCACTTTTTTTTTCTAAATCTTTTTTTTTTTTTAAGGGCAAAACAGGTGCAATTGTAGACACAAGCAAAGCTATGTTGGGCTGCAAAAGAAGGCAAATTTCACTGGCAAGACAAAACTAAAATTGAGATATGAATTTACACGATTTTCGAAGCATTGATTTTGCAAGCATCTAGGAGTTGTAACTGGAGTTAGAACTGTATTAGGGCTGGATTTGGGCCCTTTTAAATTATTTGTGTGAATTGTTATTGTAGGGAAGTTTGCTGATTTTAAGTGGAATAAAAAGCGCTGTGCCCTTGCAAAACTCATATGCAGCACTTGGAGGGCTGGAGTGCATTACAACAGGTAATGTAGAACATGAGGTGTTGAGAGAACCTGATGGTGAGAAAAGGGAATCCCTGAGAAGGACTGTACTTCTTGTGGGGAATTCTATTTTAAGGGGTAACCAGCTGGAAATAGGTTCTGAAATTAGGAACCAGGTGAAGTGTTTGCCTGGAGCTACAGCTCATTGGGATAAAAATCACATTTTAAATATTCTAAAGACAGCAAGTATGGAAAGTGAAGTTGATGTCATTATCCACCTTGGGACAAATTACTTGGCCAATGCTGGAGTTGCGGCAGTTTAAGATGAATTTAGAAAATTGGGAACTGCTCTTAAGCAGGTGGCAAATACTGTTCCTTTTTCTGAAGTGCTGCTAGTACACAGATGTGAAGAAGGTAGAATGATGCGCATTAGTGATTTCAATCTGTGGTTTAGGATGTGGTGTCATGAGGAAGGATTTGGGTTCATAAAATATAGCCAAGCCATCTGGCAAAACAGAAACCTGTATAAAAGGGTTGGCTTGCACCCATCTTCTGTGGGAACAGATATTCTAGGTGAGCAGTTTAATTGCTTCATTAGAAACCATTTAAACTAGGAGAGGGGGAGCAATGATACAAATAATAAAAATAGCTGCTCCCCCAACCAAGAAGTGTTGTGTGGCTAGTCAATAATAACAGATAGCAGAGCCACAGTGATTAAGGGAAAAGAGAACAGAAAAAGGAATATAAACAATAACAATAAACTGAAGAATAGGAGATTTATAATGCAACCTGAAATCTTTTAGTACAATGTGTGCAAATACAAGGAGCTTAAGAAATAAAGTCCCTGAACTAATAGCAATAATGTCAAGGTGTTAGGACACTCCGGGTTTACCTGTGAAGTACCGGAGTGGTCCAGGAAGAGTATGAGGGATACTCTGGGTTTACCCGAGAAGTACCGGAGTGCTCCTAAAGAGAACCCAGAGACCCTAATGGTGGGGATGGACTGAATGGCCCCTGAAGGCGTGGTCATTCCCCGTTGAACTTGGACTCGTGAGAGATGGAAAGGATAGACACCCCTACGGTGAACCCCAACAGCGGACGACGACCAAAGAACTATAGCGGGAGCAGAACCGGTAGGAAGGGACCCACCGGTGATGAACCAACGGAAAACAAGAAGACGTGGCACTGAGGACAGAAGTGGAACACGGGACTAACCAGACAGACTAGGGCTGATGCACACTCTAATGCTCAAGTAATCTCCTAAGAGAAACAAACACTGGCATTCAGGTAAGTACAAGTAATGAAGGTAAAGTAAGTACAAGGTAGGGAGTAATGGGGAATGAAACACAAGGGGCACAAGGCAGGATCAAAGGCAGGTAAGTGGGTCAGGCAACGGTAAGATCACTAGGCAAGAAACACTAGGCACACAAGTATAGCAGGTCACAGAACTGAGTACACAGACTCTATAACCGGCGCAGGAGTGAGTGCTGAGAGCGCCTAAATACTTTCTGCTGAATAAATACTGCCTGCTGAATAGGGATTGGCCAGCAGCCTCAGTCTCCCAACCAGGAAGTGATCAGCACCCGAAGGCATAGAATAGCAGAGCGCGCGGCTAGCAGAAGTAGCACCACGTGGGTAACTAAGGACGCCGTGACCAGGGAGCCTGTCAAAAGGGTAATCCCCAGACGCACGCCGGAACCGAGGTAAGCACTAGCAGCGGGGATCGGAGCCGTTAGACGGCAGCTGTAACAGTACTCCCCCTAAATGATGGCTTTTGATACCCCTAGGCCGAGGTTTTCTGGGAAATTTTCTATGGAAATTTTTCTTCAACCTATCAACATGAAGATCTCTTTCAGGAATCCATGATCTCTCCTCAGGACCGTATTCTTTCCAGTGAACCAGATAGTGTATCTGGTTCCTGATCCTTTTGGAGTCCAGGATTTCTTCAATCTCAAATTCTTCTTGGTTGTTTATGAGGATAGGAGGTTTTCTTACAAGATCCGATCGGTGAAATATCGAAGAGAATTTAGCAGGTTTGAGGAGAGATACATGGAATGTAGGAAGAATCTTTAAATTACGGGGTAATTTCAATCTGAACGCCACAGGATTAATCTTCTTTGATATCTAAAACAGCCCAATAAACCGTGGTCCCAACTTTTTGGATGGTTGTCTCAGTTTGATATTCTTGGTGGAGAGCCAATCTCCAACCTTAAATACATACTTGGAACAATGAAGATCCACTCTATTTTTTACTCTAAAAGCCGTGCTGGTAAGACAACAATGAACTTCCTTCCAGATCAATTTTAGATTCTTGATCATCCCCCTAACTCCTGGATGTGGGATGGTGGCGATAGGAATGATGGAATTGGCCTTAGGATGGAGACCTTGAACACATAAGAAAGGGGATACAGATGTGGAGGAATGATGAGCGTTATTGTAAGAGAATTCTGCCCACGGAATATTCTCAGACCCGTTGTCTTGAAGTCTGGACGTGTAACAGCGTAGAAATTGTTCCAACGATTGGTTCACCCTTTCCGTCTGGCCATTAGATTGGGGATGGTATCCAGATGACAGATTGACTTGTATTCCCAAACTCTTGCAGAAGGCTTTCCAAAAAGATGCTACAAATTGCGATCCTCGGTCAGAGACGATCTCCAATGGCAATTCATGTAGTCTGAAAATGTGCTTGATAAATAATTTCGCCAAGACTTGAGCATTGGGAAGTCCAGGTAACGGAATAAAATGCGCCATCTTGCTAAACCTGTCCACCACCACCCAGATAGTAGTATGCCCTTGAGAATTAGGGAGGTCCATAATAAAATCCATGGAAATATGAGTCCAGGGATGTTTGGGAATGGGTAGCGGGAGATGCGGCCCATAAAGTGGACACCGGGGTGTCTTGTTTCTAGCACAAAGAGGACAGGTTTCAATAAATTCTTGAGTATCCTGACGCATCGATGGCCACCATACTGATCTGACTAATGTCTTCATGGTTTTCCGAACTCCCATGTGGCCGGCCGATAGACGTATGATTTTCCAACAGGACTTGCTTCCTAAACCCCTCTGGAATAAAGAGTCGACCAGGGGGAGTCTGGGTAGGAGCTTGATTCTGAACAGCAATAATTCTAGGCTAAAGATCTTGAGTCAATCCTGCGATAATGCGTTCAGGAGGAATCATGGATAAGGGAGGGAGGGACCATGTTGTTGAAATGCCCGAGAAAGCGCATCCGCTTGATGATCTTGTGATCCTGGTCTGTACATGATGACAAAGTTAAACCATGTAAAGAACAATGCCCATCGAGCTTGACGAGGGTTCAGACGTTTGGCCGACTCGATGTAAGCTAAATTTTTATGATCCATGAGCACCGTAATGACATGAATGGATCCCTCCAGCCAGTGTCTCCATTTTTCAAAAGCCATTTTGATGGCCAATAATTTCCGGTTTCCCACATCATAATTTTTTTCGGCGTCTGAAAACTGCTTGGAGAAGTAGGCACATGGAAAATATTTGGATTCTTTCGGATCTTTTTGGGATAGAACTGCCCCTGCCTCAACATCAGATGCATCCACCTCAATAATGAACGGTAGTTCTGGATTGGGGTGTCTGAGGATAGGTGCAGATATGAATGCTTGCTTCAGGGATTCAAAAGCTTTGACAGCTTTTTCTGGCCACTTAGTGGGTTCTGCCTTTTTCTTGGTTAGCGCAGATATAGGAGCCATCTGAATAGAAAAAGATTTAATGAAGCCTCGATAGTAATTGGAAAATCCCATAAACCGTTCAAAGGCTTTGAGGTCAGTGGGTTGTTTTCATTCCAGTATGGCTTTTACTTTTTCAGGATCCATGGCAAACCCTGATGGAGAAATTACATAACCTAAGAAGATGACTTCATCAATTTCGAATACACATTTTTCCAATTTGGCGAACAACTTGAATTCTCGGAGACGTGCCAGTACCATTTTAACATGTTTCTGGTGTTCTTCAAAGGAGGGAGAAAAGATAAGTATGTCATCCAGATAGACGATTACAAATTTCCTAAAGAAGTCTCTGAATACATCATTGATGAAATCCTGGAAAACAGCCGGAGCATTGCACAGCCCGAAGGGCATCACCAGGTATTCTTAGTGGCCAGAGTGAGTATTGAATGCAGTCTTCCATTCATCTCCCTCCCTGATCCGTATCAAATTGTAGGCTCCACGAAGATCAATCTTAGAATAAATGACTGCTCCTTTGACTTGATTGAACAAATCTGTGATAAGCGGAAGCGGGTAAGTATTCTTCACCGTTACACAGTTGAGAGCCCTATAATCAATACATGGCCTGAGCGATCCGTCTTTCTTCCTGACAAAGAAGAAGCCAGTGCCTACTGGAGACTTAGAGGGACGGATGAACACCTTTTCCAAATTTTCCTTAATGTACGTGTCCATGGCCAATGATTCAGGACGGGAGAGCGAAAACAATCTACCTTTGGGTAGTTTGGCTCCTGGCATGAGTTCAATGGTGCAATCATAGTGTCTTGAGGGGGCAAAACCTTGTCTGCTTGCTTGGAGAAGACATCAGCGAATTCCCTATATTGCTCATGAATCTTCTCTATAGCAATATGACCTACCCGGATTGGGTAGGAGAGGCATTTTTTCTCACAGAAATCACTCCACCGAACGATCTCTCCCATTGACCAATCGATAGATGGATTATGGAGTCGAAGCCAAGGGTGTCCCAGCACTAGACGAACAGAAGAACAGTGTGTTACCAGAAATTCAATTTCTTCCGAATGGCACAAACCAATACATGAATGGGTTCGGTTTTCAGGAGAATGGGTTCATCAGACAGAGATTGTCCATTAAGACCGACAGCTAACACTGGTGTTTCTATACTCTGGACCCGGATTTTCAATGATTGAACCAGTTCCATGTCCAGGAAATTCCCGGCCGCACCACTGTCCACAAAAGCGGAAAGTTGTTCTTCGTGATCCCTAAGGACCTGTCGGGCAGGGATCAGGAGGGAGTTTTTTGAGGAGACTAGGTGTACACCCAACCGGAGCTCCTCGCAAACCAGCTGGGTTACTCTTTTCCCGACTACTGTGGTTGTTTCTTAGGGCAAGAATCCGCCCGGTGAGCTTTTCCTCCATATTAAAGGCACAACCCTAGAGTCCGTCTATGGGCTTTTTCTTCCTTGGAGAGTCGGTATGACCCAATCTGCATTGGCTCCTCAGATGATTGAAGATCCTGCGGCAGATGACCTATAGCATAGCTGGTAGTAGAATCTTTTTCCAGACGACGTTCCTTCAGGCGTCTGTCGACTTTAATTGCCAGGCTCATAAATTCTTCCAATGTTCGTGAAGCCGGGAACTGGACAGACTGGATGGGCCATGTGGCTCTTATCTGCTGTCACTTTTTTTCTATGTTTCTAAGTTTCCGAGTTTGAATCTCAACCTACGGCTTAAACATAAAGCTATGCAGTATGTGAGTTTTCTGTATTTTCCCTGCAAGAATTAAAATTCATTTGTATCCCTTACGTTGCAATGTGGTGTGGCTCAGGTCTACATTTGCACTTGTTTTGCCCTTTAAAAAGTGGTGTAACTACAGCTCGTGATCAGTCCCACACAGAGCTAGCAGAGTGCTGTAATACTGCTGTTTGACTTCACAGTAGTCCTCATACATCTGTATTACTATTTATATTTTAAGACAGATTTAATAGTTGACTTGTTTTACATAGTTAAGGCCTATTATTTATAGATATGTCTGTCTATTCACTTTAATAAGAAAAACACACAAAAAGCCCTGCTTGGTTTTTCCAGTAGTTAAACTATCCTTGAGTCCAAAATAAAGAACTAATTTTACTGTCACTGTGTTAAACATCTTTAAAAAAGCAAAAGCATTATGAAGAAATGAAGAAAAGGTCAGTTGAACATGACTATCACAATGGATTTTAATGCTATGTTTTGATATTCATTGAACAAGGCTTAACAAGCTATTGAAGATTTGAAAAACAAAGATTGCCTATTTTATAAATCACAACTTTCTATATCAGCTGCCTTGAAAAAAAGTATTTGTATGGCATCACAAGTTTTTGAATAATGTGAGCCACAAATGCTTTCACTGGGCTTTTTTTTCTAATTAACAGCTGCTCTCAGCTTGCTGTTTAATACATAATGTGCTGCCAGAGCTGGCTATCGTTCTTCTTTCTTTTGTTATAAATAACAATTAACATGATTGTCCACTTCTAGCTTTAGACTAGAGTGTGTGGTTTTGTGTTTTTGAAAATGTGTTCATTGCATATTATTGTCATTTCAAAAGATCAGTTGTTTTGTTTCAAAAGCATTCTGTTCCTGGAGCATGATTTTTTTGGTGACCATAGCAACTGTTGGAAATCTTGCTCTTAATATTTTGTCACTCTAACCTGTCTTTCTGAATTTTTCAGATATTATATAGACAGAGCAAGTTATTGTAACCTGTGCCATTCAATTGCATATATAATATTATGATTTAAATTGATTTTTTTTTAGAATTGTGTTCAAGGTTTGAAAAGTTTTGTCACTCTTAAGGCAGCTACATTCATCTACATTTGATATAAAGTAGACTGTAGCTTTAGTTATAATGCACATACAAAGAAAAAAATATCAGTATCAGAAAATAAAAGTAACCTTAAAATTAAAGCAAATCAAAATAAACTGTATCCTTAGTTATTTTGAATTCACTGAGAAAAAAATTTGAAACAAATGAATGAAACAAAAATCACTATGAAATTTTTTTATAATGTGTATATTATAAGGGCACGGTCGTGCCCTTATATTAAGGTTGACTATAATAAACAGCATTCTGCCATTGACTTTCTGTCAGAGGGGGGGCATGGTGTTTGAGGGGCTGTAGCTCAGAAAGTATTTTATGCATTAAGATGAAATTTTCACCAGTCTGTGGAGAATTGTCTCCTGGTGCTGCATGCCAAAATTTATAGTGAAAAAATTAAAAATGAAAAAACTGGAACAGGTTAAAGTGGAAAATGTGGCTGTTTTTTTCTACTTCCTTTTTCAGAAAGCCACATTACATTGATAACATTAGAATATGATTGGGAAGGCAGAACTCAGTGCAGAAAGGGTCTTTTCAGTAGCTGTTTTGTTAGGGAGCTAATGATCCAGGGGAGTGCCTTTGAGGGGTGAGATTTCAGAAAAAATGACAGGTGTTTTACAATTTAGGAAATGTGCTGCATTATAGAGATAGGAGAGAGAGTTCAAAAAGCTCATAACGTTGCGCATGTCAAGTAAGAGCCCTCTGCTGGGTGCACTGACACTGCCTTCACATGAGAG
>WWET01002926.1:96668-110416 GCA_011038615.1 Limnodynastes dumerilii | reverse complement strand
TTTTTTTTTTTTAAGGAGTCTATACATATATTTTTACACAATACTGTAAGGAAGAAAGTCACCAAAAAAACTCGACACACAAGCAGCCCTCATGTTTAATTTAATGATTTTGCCACTGAAATTTTTAACTTTTTTAAACCTGGAAAATTGGTCATAATAGGGTGCAGGAACTCCGTTCCGGTGCGTTGTAAGACGAAAAAAGCACTGAAATTATCTATAGTGAACGCTTAATACCAGTTANTTAAGGAGTCTATACATATATTTTTACACAATACTGTAAGGAAGAAAGTCACCAAAAAAACTCGACACACAAGCAGCCCTCATGCATCGTTTAATGATTTTGCCACTGAAATTTTTAACTTTTTTAAACCTGGAAAATTGGTCATAATAGGGTGCAGGAACTCCGTTCCGGTGCGTTGTAAGACGAAAAAAGCACTGAAATTATCTATAGTGAAAGCTTAATTTAATACCAGTTACTGTTATGATAAGTCTACGAGTCAAGATTGGTTGCAAAGAATAATAAACAATGGCCCAAATAAGTAATGGGCCTGGAGTTATAACTGTACTTGGCAAATTATTTCTGGCATAGATAGTCCTTGAGAGCCCTTCACTGAGCTTAATTTTTTTGAATGTCATTAATTCATTTACAACCATAAAAATCAGATTTAAGGTTTAATTAGTGACTCACAATGATTGAACTTGACCACCCTTGTCAGATGTAAGTGAAATTAAATGCATTAGTCAACAAGAATAATGTCATTGGACATCATTTTTTATCATTGCAAGTTTTGTTAGAGTTCTTTAAGTATGTAAAAGTCAATATCTTCATCCTTTGAATATTATGAAAAAAAAAATGTTCTTTGTCTTGACATTTACAGAGGACATAAAATGCTGACATTTCAGCAGTTATCTTGTGTTCTTTCAAGCACAACACTTATGACATATAAGTCATATTTGCTGAGATAAAAGTTTCCCAACTGAATTTAAAATCATATAATTTGATAACTATTGTGATTTTAAAAGATGTGAAACAAAATAATTCCTACAAGTACCTAATTAAGGAACTCCTATTATATATCAGTATTAAGTGAGAAGAAATTGTATTAATGATCTCGTTTAATCTATTGTGTCGGAGGTGTATTGCTGTATTATGTGAAAACACACGCTGATTAGGTCAAATTCCTTTTCTGTCAAAATATGGATATATATGGATATATATCTATATATCTATGTATAACTTATTATTGTTTCCAAAACCAGTTTGACACATTTGGTGAGCAAGTCAAACCTTAAGCTTGCGTCCCTTAAAATAAATTGTAGTTTATAAGTTACTTTTTTTTCTGTTTATAATAAAATTGTGTACATTGGGCTGGATCCAGACTTAAGTAAGTGCTTTAAATTAGTTACTCCTGGGCTAAACCATGTCGATTTCAGGTGGAATGAAGTTAATTGTATTATTCGCATGCAGGGATATATCTTGAATTGCTTACTGCACCCAGATACTGACCAGCTTTACAATCACACTGTTATTTAGACTTGGGATAGGAAACATCACCTCTCAACTCTAATTCTGTTTGCAACAGATGAAATATGAATCCCCTGCAATCAACATGGTTTAGCCAAGGAGTAACTAATTTTAAGCTCTTACTTAAGTCTGGATCCAGCCCATACTTTGCAGTTCTACATTGGGTTACTAGAAATAGACAAGTAACCCCCAGGAGAGATATATCTTTGAACTTAAATTGCTTTGCCACATTGGAACAAGACACAGAAAATGACTCTGGTTTTTTATCCCTGGTCCCAGTCAACAAAGATGAGGAAAGAAGAGGGAAATGAGAAGATCCCTCAGGGTCAAAATAAAAGAGCAACCCTACACTAAACCCACAGGCAAATTGTATCTATAACCTATATGACCACACATTGCCAAACACGGATATATCCATATTGCCATTATAACCAAAACCAATAAATATGAACTGTTAATCAACATCAATAAATGTATTATAAAATTGTCATGGATGCATCATTTCTAGATGAAAGAAATAGCAATTCTAAAGAACAATGAAAAGAAACTAAATTGAAATGTCCACTTAAATTTTACTCTCTAGAAACAGAGTAACCAAATTGATATAATCTATGAATTTGTGAAAAAATAAGTAATGTGAATCCATTAGAAAGAAAAGCATTACAATCTTTAAAGAATAACAAGCAAGTTATTTTTAAACAGATGGACAATGAGGAGGTTCAGTCATTTTAAATAGTAAAGATTATAAGTTCAGGAGCTTTGAGATTGTTGGCCAATAAAGACTCATTCCAAACTTTATCCAAGGACCTGATTGAAGATTTCCTTAATGAACACTGACCCTTACTAACTAATGGACGCAGGCAAGAAGCCATCAATAAGGATGAATACCAGTTCTCCTTAATACCAATCTAATTTTACCAATATTCTTTTATTAACACCTAATTAATTAACCTCACACATCTCAGAATACCTTACATCTCAGCGCAGTAAGGCTGTCCAATCATTAGTCTGTCATCATAATCAATACATATTATCTAAGTCCAGTATTTTGTGAGTACAGTTTTTCAAAGTACTTTGAAAATAACTTCATATAGAACTGAAAGCGTTATACAAGAAGCATATACTGAACTACATTCCATCTCTGTTTTTAGATAGGCAACATGACAATATCCCCACCTGGCTGTGTCTCCTCTCTCCTCACCTGCAGCAACTCTGTAAAGCTTGGACAAGCTACAGGACTCCTTGCAAAGAATGTTTTTCAGTGACTCCATTGTACTTAATCCTTGTCATTGTATCTCTTGACTATTCCAGCTATATAATGTAACCCTTTATTAACACATTTTATTACATCCCTAATATATCATATTCCATTCCATTTGCAATGTTGACTACACTGCTCTATTTCATTTCTCTCCACAACATTGCTTATCTCTTTTCCATAGCTTTTACTACCCCTCTTTCACAAAACTCTATCTTTATTGGCACAGCTCTATTAAACAACCCACTGGTGCTTTTTTTGTAAGAAAAAATGTGCCGGAACTCACATCAACTCACGCTCGACCATATGACCAATCACAAGCTGAGCAGTGCCATCACACACAAGCAGCCCACATGCACCGTTTTAATGATTTAGCCAATGAAACTTTTAAAACCTTTAAAACTTGGAAAATCCATCGAAAAAATGTGCCAGACCTCTAATCCGGTGTGTTCTATGAAAAAAAGCACTGCAAGACACTAATTAACACACATGAACTCTTCACATATCTTAAATGCTTATCTGTGGTTGCCTTTAATGGTACAAACAATAGAACATCCTCTAGATTCCACAATCTTCTACATTTTTCTCTTCTACTTCTGTTAGATGGCAATATATCTCCCAATCCTGGTCCACCTCATATCTCTCACACAAGTCTTTCAAACTCTACACACTACAGAAATCTAGGTAATGTAAAATATATATCACCTGTCCTCCATCACTGCCAAAAACCCTAAATTGTGCACTTTGGAATGCTCTGGCTTTAACAAACTAACCTCCGTTCATGTCATCTTCCTCTCTAACATCCTTAACCCTCTTGCAATAACAGAAACTTGGCTAACTGAATCAGACACTGCCTCACCTGCTGCACTTCCACATGGTGGACTACATATTGTCTCCAGGCCTGGAAGCATGATTAAACGAGGAGGTAGAGCTGGACTACTTCTTTCGCAGAATTGCAAATTCTGCAGCTAAGCTTTTCTCTCTAAGTTCATCTCTTGGCCTCTGCCAATGGATTGATTCTTCTACTCATAAGGATGGCAATTCCATTGATCTTGTATTCTCAAAACTATGCTGAGTTGCTGCTCTTAATAACTCTACTCATCCTCTCTCTCGGACTATCACCTTATTACTTGCAAATTCTCCCACACTAATACCAACTCTAAGCTTTATAATTCTGTAATACCTCACACGTGTAGAAATCTTAATGCAATTATATATTTATTTTTTTAAATCAGGTAGTTTTATATTGAGCTTTTTTCCATAAACAACATACAATTAAAACAGACATCAACAAACATCAACAAAATAAAAAAATAAACAAAATAAAGGGCATGCATTGCACTACAATAAGCATCTTTATAATATATTTAATTAAAAAACATTTTAGTTTTCAGCTTTTATTGTTAATATACCTTACTAAACAGAAAATGAGATGGCCACATTATTGGCGCCCCAGACCAAACTTTGCACATGGGATGTGTGTGGAGGGGTAGGCCGAAGAGACCACGGGGAGCACCCTGTGGACACGAATAAATGCAGTACTATAAGGCAAAGGGTAGCCAATCTCACCCAGGGTCTCAAAATAGAATGGAGAACCCATCCAGGGAGACCAGACCCTGTAGAATTTGTGTATCACCCTCCTGGTAGCATAAACAAATTTCTCATGACCAATAGTGTCGTTCACCAAGGAGATCCACTGATAATGGGATGGGGGGGTACCACCATCCATGCCCTGGCAACTATCACTTTAGCCAGAGACATCAAAGAAAAGAGGTATTTATTCGTAACTGCTTCAAAGGTTTCCACCAGTGTTAAGCCAAAAAGGCAGATCAATTTGGAATCAATAGGCAGGGAGATAGACAAGGTACGTAATGCGGTATCCTACACCGCCTTCCAGAAACTCAGAACCAGTGGGCAGTTCCACAATAGGTGCCAGAAATCCTCAGGATGGACTCCACATCTATGGCAGCTTTCATCCTAATGTTGACACATCCTAACCAACATAATAGGGGTAATATACACTCTGTGAAAAATATAGAAATGGACCTGCTGTAGGCGCACGGAAAACAGTCTTCATCATCCATACTTCCCATGTGTGCCTCCCACCGCAGCCGCAAATTATCCAAGGTGTTAGGGGAAACACCAGCAATCAACTTGGAGTACAACATGGAGATAGTGCCTCTAGAAGAAGCCCCCTTCAGCAAAGATTCAACAGGAGAAGTTGCCATGCCCAGGAGGGTGTCTCTATACAATGCCCACAAAGCGTGTCTAAGTTGAATATATCTATATGAGTGAGAACCAGGAAGAGAAAATTCTTCTGTCAATTTTGCCAAAGTTTTCCAGGAGTTCTCTTCTATTAATTGACCAATAGCTGTTATGCCATACCGCCCCCAAACTAGAAAACCATCCAAGGAGAGTAACTCTTTCACTGAGTGGTCGTTTCATAGAGGAGTCTCCGGGTCAAGCGTCTCTCCACCCATAAGATCCCGGACAGCAGCTCACATTCGCCTTGCTTGGACAAGTAAATCAGGACAAGATCTAGGCCCCTGATGTATCAAGATTCTGAACCAGAGACCAACCCCCCCCCCCCAGTCATAAGAAGGTGCTTAGTAGTAGCCTCTGGAGCGCTTGACACCCAACTGACAAGGTGACTAAGCTGGGCCGCCCAGTAGTACAGCTTAAAGTTAGGTAGTGTCAACCCACCACTGTCTTTAAGTCTCTGAAGCACTGCCATGCGGACCCTCACATGCTTCCCACCCCACACCAAAGATGAAATGTGAGCATTTATTGTTTTAAACTTATCTAAGGGTATATAAATGGGAGATTACAGAAGGGGATATAGTAATTTGGGTTGTATGAGCATTTTGACAAGGTAGACCCTCCCTGAAACCGATAACGGGAGTCTACGACATGTTTGGGATTTCCACTTAATATACTCAATAACAGGATTAATATTAAAAGTGACATATTTAGACATCTCAGTCGATATCCAAATGCCGAGATATTTAAATTTAGTTGTTCAACTCGGAAAGTGATCCCCGGCAGCTGCCCCAGGAATGTACCCCGAGAGAGGAAAGAGATTAGACTTGGACCAGTTGATTTTAAGCCCTGAAAAATGGCTGAAACAGTCCACCATTGCAAATAGTCTCTCCAGCGAAGCACCAGTGTCTGCCAAGAAAAGAAGCATATCGTCTGCGTACAAAGTTATTTTGTCCACAGTCTCGCTTTTAGGGAAGCCTTTAATGCAGCCATCAGCCCGAATCCTACAGGCCAATGGCTCTATAGCCAGCGCAAACAGGGCAGGAGATAGGGGACACCTCTGTCTCATACCCCGTTCCAATCGAAACAGTTTACTGGTGTAGCCCCCAACACACACTCTAGCAACCGTCGCGGAGTATAATATTTGCAACCATTTAATAAAGGAATCCCCCAAACCGAACCAACGGAGGATCTCCCACAGGTATTTCCATCCAGAGTGTCGAAGGCTTTGGCCGCATCCAAAGATGCAATCGCCGCCTCCGATCCAACCCCTGGAGACAACTGAATATGGGTACACAGACGGCATAGGTTAATGGAAGTGGTCCTACCCGGCATAAAACCAGTCTGGTCCGGATGAACTATTTGGTCAATCACTGTTTTAAGCCTCATGGCCAAAATTTTAGCCAAAAGTTTAACATCAGTGGACAGAAGAGAAAGAGGGCGGTAAGATTCGGGATACCTCAGGTCTTTATTGGCTTTAGGGATCACAATAATAAGAGTCTCGGACATCGAGGGGGGCAGGGTTCCTGACTGAAAGATGGCTGAGAAGTTCTCTAATAGTTTAGGGATAAAAAAAATTTTAAATTGTTTATACACTTCCCCCGGGATGCCATCCGAATCAGGCGCATTATGGTTTGGAACAGCAGACAGGGCAAGCTCCAGCTACTTATTGGATATGGTTGCTTCAAGAAGGGCCTTAGCTTCCTGCTCTAGACCTGGCAGGTGAACCCCATCCAAATACTCACAAAGTTGCTCAGGGGAGTAGCTGGAGGAGGACGCATATAATTTAGAATAGAACTGTAGGAACATCTCCTTTATAATGAGTATTGCCATGGATGTCCTATATAGCTGACACATTTCTCATGGCCGAGTCATCCTTAGCCAGAAAGTAGCTACCACACATATCCGAGTTAAGATATTGGGAATGTCTACAAAAAAGCAACCGCCTCTTAGCTTTGCCAGATAAATGGGACCTCCACTCAGCCTGAATCCTAAGCCAGTCAAGCCTATCAGTCAATGAGCGAAGTGTCAAATATTGCGTCTCCAGAGCCCTACATTTTGCCTCCAACTCGTTCTCCAAACACCTAGATTTACACTTAATTTTAGCGATTTCCTGTATGAATGTCCCCCTGAGAAAGGCTTTAAATGCATCCTATTTAATGTCAGAATTGTCCATACTAGCACTGCCACCAAAGAAACCATCCCATTTTGCAGTCATATCAGAGTCCTCCCCAAGCAGCGTAAACTAGAATGGATTTATTTTCCAAAAATATAATCCCTGTAATCTGTTAAGGGTTAGCATTAATAGTGTAGGTAAACGATCAGAAATTTCCCTGGAATGATATGTCACCTCCGAGGCCATGGGAAGGAGGTCAGGGGTCCCCAGAATGAGGTCAATGCGAGACAGAGAATGGTATGAAGTTGAGTGACAGGAAAACTCCCTGACACCAGGATGACGCAGCCTCCAAATATCCAACAACCCCAATTCCACCACTAAATTCCCAAAGGGTGTCAGTCCGGGGGCTGTCTGGGCAGCCTGTTCCCTCCACTGATCCCAACCAGCATCCATCACATTGTTGAAATCCCCCATCAGAACAGTAGACGAACCTAGCTGCTTGCTTAAGAACATGAATTTTGAGATTTGAATAAGGAGGGGGAATATATACCGCCAGGATATTGACAGGGTATGTGTTGACAATGACATGAAGAAAAACATAGCGCCTATCATTATTTGGAAATTTAAGTGTTTAAGTGTTTACGCACTAACACCGATACCCCCCGTGAGTTAGAGGAGAAAGTGGAGTGAAACGCCCACCCCACCCAATTCTACCTCTAGAACAATGAGTAAAAAAAACTAAACTTGTAGCCTCAATTGCTCCCCGCGGCCGCGGAAAACGGAAGGGGGGCCCTGCAGACCAGGCCCAAGCCGGGAGTAATCAGGATAGCATCCACATCACCTGGGAAAACCAGCAACACTGAGGTCTTGGAGCATAATTAATACTAAAGTACCTTTCAACGATCGTCCATTCTCCTGGGATGAGGATGTCTCCAGCCAGGCCTCTGCTTCTCGAGGAGTAGTGAAAAAATGGGTAGTTCCATCCGCTACAACGCGGAGCCTGGCTGGGTAAAAAATCTAATACGGGAGTTGGAGATCACGCAGTGAACTGAGCCCTACTTTTTTGAACGTCCAGGGCATAATCAGGGTATACAGAAATGGCGTGAGTATCCATTTTCATGGGGCCGTGCTGTCGCATCAGACGGAGAACAGCATCCCAATCCCAAAAGTGTAGCAATTTAGCAATGAAGGTCCGCAGTGCAGTCCCGGGTGGCGGAGACTGGGAAGGCAAGCAATGTGCCCGTTCAACCGAAAATGATGCAGAGAAGGCCTTTCTTCCAAACTGCTTCACCAGCAGCGTCTCAATCCATATCGGTTAGCTTGGCCTTGCATGCAGTCATTTCCAGATTAAGCCGATTAATATAATTAATATAATATGAATATCATTGCTCAACCTCTCCCACTCTCTCTCTAACTTTTTGTAGATCCTGGTGAAGCAGCGTAATTCCGGTCTGCACCTCTCCGAATTAACCCCTGCCTTTCATGCACCTGTTTACATTTACCTATAAATTGATTGAGCAACTTCCATTCTGTGTTTATACTGTTTTGTGGGCATGTCTAGGAGCAGCAGCTGAGAGGGGGAGCTGTTCCACAGCAGCATTTTGGAGACTTTAAGGGGTGTCTCCTAGGTAAGTTTGGCTCTCAATTTATAAACAAATATATGTGATCCAACATTGGGACTCTTATTGCTAATGTTAGGACCACTATATACAGAAAGGCCTTGATGGTGGCTGGTGGCTTATCGCATATTTGCGAACATATCTGTGTTTTATTTTACAGATAGAACAGTATAGTTTGTTACTGGTTTATGTCAGTGTGCTGGAGCTATTTTTCCCTTTGTTTCTGTGGCTAGCAGATTAACCCCGGCCTTTCATGCACCTGTTTACATTTACCTATAAATTGATTGAGCAACTTCTATTCTGTGTTTATACCTCTCCAAATTTGTCAGTCATCCTCTTATCCAGGGATGAAATAGCTTTCAATACCTGTTGTAAGGTGTGTTGCTCGGGCTCTGTCCCACATGGAGGAAAACCCCGCTCGGCAGGGGGCTTATCTTTGGGTGGCCTTGCGCTGTTCCGGGAACATGATGTGGATTGCCGACTAAACCGTTCCAGCTTAGCCGACTTCCCCATAAATTGGACTGGGGGTGAGAGGGACCAGGGGCAGATGCGCTATGTAGTATAGCAGACAGTGCACAGATGGTACGAGGTTCCCTAAAATGAGGTGATACTTGCAAACCTGTGAGAAAGTCACTTGTAGTAAAGAAAAAAGAAAAAAAAAGCTCACAGCTGTAGAAATGCAGAATAGTACATCAATAAGCCCTGATTAAAGAGGGTTCACTGTAGACAGGCAATCAGAATAGCAAGGCAGTAGATGTGCAGCTTTAGAAATGTAAAGTAGAACAATAAATGTCCTGGTTATGTGTGGGTCACTATAGATAGATAGAACATACCCAGTTAATGCAGCCAGCGTACAATCAATGGTGGCCCCCACCAGTGAGGCAGAGCCTGCACAGGAAAGGGTAGTCCAGTATAGCAATTTCTGCACAGGAGAGGGTAGTCCTACAGTGTGGAGAAGCCTGCCAGGTAGAGAAGAGAGTAAGTCCAGACTCAAAGTAGCCAGGCACACAGGGAACAGGATACTGAAGTACCTTTATCTGCTTTGGGAGATAGCACCGCCAGGAGAGATAGTGTAGGAGGCAGCCAAGCCCAGGCACTCTCAATTCAGGCTCACCACGAGCCCAAAATGGCATCTTTTTGCACCAAGACCGCACGGCACGGAGGAGGAATTGTTAGGGCAAACCAGGGCGCCAGCACCGCTGTGATAGAAGAATCCCCCTTCAGGTCCGGGAGAGTCAGAACCCCGAGTGAGGAAAAAGTAGCCAGGTCCGATGTCCGCAGGGCCCCTTGTGCCGGATTATTCAACGGATCAGGATCAGGCCGGGGAGAAGACGAGACAGGTCTTACTCCATGAAGCTCCCAAGCCACGCCCCCTAATGCCATTAATTTTGACCAACTTTCTTAAAAGCTTTTATCTCCAATCTCTAAGTTCCACTTTCCTGATTTAGCTGTATCTGAGCTAAACAGAACCCTAGCAACTGTCCTTGACCAAGTTGCTCCAGTTGCCCCTCATGTACTACAGAAACTTCAATGTCAGCTGTGGCACATTAATGACATGCAAAACTTAAAAAAAAAAACTCTCTTACAAAGCAGAACATTGTTGGTGCAACCTCCATCAATGCCAAGATCTTGCAATGTACTTTAAGGACAAGATTGATAAGATAAGACAGGAATTATCATCCTACTCCTCATCTACCAACATACTATTCAACACCCTTCCTAAGCCCTCTGCCACTATGAGCCTGATCCAGACCTACGCTCATGAAACGCTCATGTGCGTAGCGTATTTACGCTGGTGTACCTACGATGCACTCCCATAGGAACTCCCCTTGGTCGTACTTAGTTTTGCTTTTTTACTTGGACCAACTAACTTTTCTGAATGTAAACACGGGCATCCATAAGCTCCTTGCTTATTTACGACCCCGACCCCCAGTGCAGGCATGCCTCCTCGAGCGTAGTAACGAAGCTGACATGTTGAAGGCCCAAACGCTCAGATTTTCGTTGCATAACATCTGCCATGTGTATACGCAGTAAGTACAAATGGCCATTTTTACACTTACGAACACCGTAAAAACACACCCGAGCATAGGTCTGGATCAGGCCTTATGTCTTCATTCCATCTCACAAATGAAGAGGAAGTATATGCTCTGTTCTTCTCTTCCTAATTTATTACCTCCCCTCTTGATCCAGTACCTTCATAAGTTAGTCGATGTCTATCTTCAGTGCTTATTTCAACCTTAGCTACAATCTATAATCTGTCTCCTAAAATCTTCCCCTCTTTATTAAAGCATGCACTGATCACTCCAATTATGAAAATACAAAACTCAGACCCAAACTCTCCTTCAAATGATTACCCATTTCCCAGATCCAATACCCCTAACAGCTTCTTGAAAGAATTGCCTACACTCACCGCACTCACTTCTTTCCTTGATCCTCTTTAGTCAGGTTTTCGTTCTGAACATTCCACTGAAACAGCACTGACCAGGATGGTCAATTACTTAATCACTGCTAAATCTAAAGGTCCCTGCCCTCTTCTAAATCTCCTGGATTATTCTGCTGCTTTTGACACTGTTGACCACTCTCTTCTCATACAAATGTTACAAATCACCAGATATTAAGGACACAGTCCTCATCCTACCTCTCTAATTGCTCTATTAGTGTTTGCTTTTCTGGATCTACCTCTCCTGTCCTTTCCCTATCTGTTGGTGTACCCCAAGGCTCAGTGTTTGGTCTACTACTCCTTTCTATCTATATCTCTTCCTTTGGACAACTCATAAAGTCATTTGGTTTTTAATATCATCTCTATACAGATGATACTAAAATCTATCTATCCACCCCTGATCTATCACCAACTATGCTGGCCTGTGTAACCTAATGTCTTTCTGCCATTTCATCCTGGATATCCTCCCACCATCTCAAACTCAATCTCTCAAAAACAGAACTATTAATATTGTCTCCTGCCAACAAAAGCTACCCACCCGGCCTCTCTGTCTTTGTTGACAACATTAAAGTATTCCCATTGCTTCAAGCTTACTGCCTACGTGTTACACTTAACAGTCCTTTGCGCCTCACATACAATCTGTTTCTAAATCCTGTTATATATACCCAAAAAAACATTTTCAGAAGCCGAAAATATCTCTCACAGGACACTGCTAAAACTCTGATTCATGCAATAATCATCTACCGCATTGATTACTGCAATGCTCTCCTTAATAAATTCCCACAATCTAGAATTAACCCTCTACAGTCTATATTGCATTCAGGCGTTTTTTGTAAAACATTCAAATAGAGTTAGTCCACTCTGTCAATCTCTACATTGGCTGTCTGTATACTACAGAATCAAATATAAAATCCTAAAAATACAGAGCTATAAACAACACTACACCTGCGTATATATCCTCACTTGTCTCAAGATATATCGCAGCTTGTTCTTTTAGATCATCACAAGGTTTACAACTCTCTTCACATATAACCTTCCTAGCCCATGACCCACCCAGTCTGTTTGTTACTACCCAGTTTTGCTATAATGATTGTTAAAATTATAAAGCGTGATGTAATCTGCTGGCCCTATATAAAAACCTGTTAAAAAAAAAAAAATACATAGGAAATCTTTTTTCGGAACTATGTCACAACTATTCCTTCCTATCAAAAAGATTATGATGATTGATGCCCAAGCACTGTACAAATCCATATCCTATATATTTGTGCCTAGGTATATTTTCCCACAGTAAGCATGGTGGGGAATGATGAGCTCTGCCACAACATAACTTTTGCGAAAGGTGTAAGGAGGCTGCAGTAATGATTTGCAGACAGCAGGTTTGGGTGTGCATACAGTAAAATAAATAAAGTATAAGTTCCCCCCAATTTTTCTGATACCAGCACCAGTACCAGTACCAGTACCAGGTTGGAACCAACAGCATGTGTTCCCCCATCATATTTCCAGACATCCTTAGGCCGGTTGGCATCAGGGCTTGTTTTCTAAGGGATATCAGACCCACAAAACCACTGGGTACAACTAGCTCTAGTGCCAATAGTACTAAAGCTCTTCCTGCAACACATGGGTAGTGGATAGCAGGGTAATGAAAGTAAAATAAAAAGCAAATATCGTTTGTAGAACTACAGATGCTAGTATGCTGCCAGTGCATGGTGGCAGTTGTAAAACACCATATTCGTGTCTAGGACACACAGGCATCTGCAGGTCCACATAGAAAAATGTCAACAAACACACACACTGGAATTTAAATTGCCTTTATTTAAACAAAAACTCCCCTACACCCTTTATTTGCCCTAGTTTATTATTAAAGGTACCTTGAAATAGTCTTCTTCTTTACCTCTAGTCTTCTCAGCACTAAAAATAAAATTGGGACTGCCATAACGATGCTCATGATGTAAGTGACCAGCAATAGACAGATAGAGTCACATTTCTGTGGCTATCTATTGTATACTGTTCTCTAGATAACCAACAGATGAAGACCACTCTCAGCAGCAGACCTGACAGTTTAGTGGTTTTGTGACTTACTGCTAAATGTTGATAGTTGGGGTTTTGAGACCTGGGGCCAGATTTACTAAGCTGCGGGTTTGGAAAAGGTGAGATGTTGCCTATAGCAACCAATCAGATTCTAGCTCTCACTTTCCTATTACATACTAGAGAATGTCAACTAAAATCTGATTGGTTGCTATGGGCTACATCTAAACTTTTCCAAGCCCGCAGCCAGAGGCGGAACTAGTAAGTCTTAGGCCCAGGTTCAAATATATACTTTGGGCCCCCCTCCCCGGCCAATGTGCCTCCAGCCCCCCCTCAGTATTTCCCCATATGTGCCTCCAGCCCCCCCTCAGTATTCCCCCATATGTGCCTCCAGCCTCTCCTCAGTATTCTCCCATATGTGCCTCCAACAACCCTCAGTATTCCCCCATATGTGCCTCCAACAACCCTCAGTATTCTCCCCTATATGTGCCTCCAGCCTCTCCTCA
>WWET01002926.1:44379-55630 GCA_011038615.1 Limnodynastes dumerilii | reverse complement strand
ATTTATTTTATATACACTTTTTATACTTCAGTTTTTTAAGATTTGGAACACTATATATTTAAATCTTAACAGCAGTTTTAGAACATGCACCAGCTTAGTATACATTTTATATTGTCATTATTACTTTTCACACTTTTATTTATATACACTTTTTATACTTCAGTTTTTTAAGATTT
Organism: Limnodynastes dumerilii; assembly: GCA_011038615.1. Lineage (NCBI taxonomy): Eukaryota > Metazoa > Chordata > Amphibia > Anura > Limnodynastidae > Limnodynastes > Limnodynastes dumerilii. The sequence goes on along the minus strand of WWET01002926.1, from coordinate 55,454 downwards.
GGAACACTATATATTTAAATCTTAACAGCAGTTTTAGAACATTATTAGCACCAGCTTCAAGGCATTTCTGACCCTACACATCCTATATTAAATTATTGCAAATGCATTTTACCTTTCAAATACAATTCTAAAGATATGGGAATACTGCTTATGCACTGTGTTTCATATATTTAATTTGATGCTAACTTGACAATATTTTTTCTATATTCAGATTATTAAATAGGTGCTTGCACAAAGCATTAGATAACGAAGCATCCATTTATATTAGATTTGAACGGTTTGGATTCTGTTCAATTCGACAGATCCAAATTTTTGGATTACAAGTCGAACCAAGGCAGGGTTTGGATCTTCCCACCAAATTCAGATTCCCAAATTAAGGTAAAACAACATTTTCCCTGATATATAGGATCTCGCGGTTTTGAATTCTTCAGCCTGCAATCTCTCATTATTGGTTAGCACTTCTGTGATTGGAGAGTTCAGAAGCACTGTTCTTGCCTGTTTGTGAGGGTTTATAAGGCCCTCCCTTGTGATTTTTTGGCCATGTTAGATAGGAAATTGGTGGTAAAACAACATTGTGTGCTGTCTATATACTATTATAGACTGAGTTTAGAGATTCAGGACTTTGTTCTCGGAATCAGGTACCCGGAGGCTGGTTGGTCTGAGCGGCAGATAGAGGAAACGTAGTGTCTGTAATGGACTTCTACTCATATGAGATGCAAGACTCTAAGGTGTAGTATCAACTGGGGAGGAGTGTCATGGAGTAGACGAGACTGCAGAATAAGGGACAAAGTCCAGGATTGTCTTTAGATTCAACTTAGTTTGCATAGCAGAGCAGCAGAGGCTGCCAGTGGTCCCAGATAATGAGCAGTGATGCTGCAAGTGTTAACACAACTTATAATTATTAGTGATAGCAAATTGTGGCTGGTGAAGAGTTGTAGTAACAGCTAGAGTTGAATCCAACTTGTAGAAATGATAAGTTGAAGCTGAGAGCTGAGATGAGCTGTAGTAACAGCGAGAGTTGAATGTAGCTTGAAGCAATGGTAATTGCAGACTGTAGCTTGAAAGCTTGAGATGAGCTGTGGTAACAGCAAAGATTAAATGCAGCTTTGAAGCAATGATTTAGCTGACTGTAGCAGAGGCTGCAAGGTGATTCTGTGATAGAAGTATGATGGAGACTGCAAACACACAGGAATGACTGAGACTGTAGCAGAGACTCAATAATCAGGCACCAGATGATAGACCTTTTGTTCTGGCACTGATGGGTCAGTGCTGACAGTTTAAAAAGTGCACCTTCAGTGACCATTGGCTGTGGGAAACACATGATCGGGATTACTGATTGTGGATTGGACAAGGGAGGTCATCTGACATGATCCAAGATGGCGCGGTCCATGCTGGGATCAAGCATCTGGAGGCAAGATGACTGAGATGATGAGGACTGTAAGTACTGTGGACTGTGGTCTGGGAAAAAAGTAGGCCTTGTTAATGGAGATGTATGCATCAGATGGTCATGGAATCCTGTGAGATAACAGCGGCAGACCAGATAAGTGCAGCGAGTTGTGAAACTAAGCTAATGATATATCTATCCACTTTTGTGGGGCAGTGATATTGGTCTGCTGTTAAATAAGAATCCAACAGCCCTTATGAGGGCTCTCTTTTTTATGAAAAAAATATTGGTGGCTATATTCACAGTGCACACTGTATTGGGTGTAGTGCTAGGCTAGCAGTTTTTGTCCAAGTAGTGGACACATTAAGAAGAAAAATGACACACTATGTCAAGCAATCTTGCAATTCTGTAGTGTACACAATATTGTTTAGCATTTTGCAACTGGAAAAATTGTGGGAAATGAAATCATAATTATTCATAGATATACTAGTTTGAATTCTGTTTGACAGTACACTCTATAATATCAATATACCCAATCTATACCTTATTTTGGTTAAAAAAAAATCAGTTTGCTAAACACTGGCACAGGTGTTTAAAAAAGTCAACTTTAGTATTTTTTTTTTTTATTCTTGTGAGTGATCCTTTCAATATCTTTTAGTTACACTATATCATTTTTAAGCTTAATCTGTATAGTGTATTGTTGCTTACACACACAACTGTAACTGCTTTTTATCTGCACTTAAAAAAATCATAATTAAAATAAAATAATGTTAATTAATACATTGTCAAACCTCCTGGTTTAATTATTTTGTTTAATCAAATTACATATTGGACCAGTCTATACAACAGGTGAATCCCAGCACTAATGATGGAACTGGCATTCCCTCCTAGTATTTCTTCAACCTTTACTACTAAAAATAGTAAATGTTTAATGAGAAAACATAACAGATCACACTCTCAAAGCCCAAATTTGTTATCCTCGTTTGTAAAACCTCATCACAAAGAGTGGAAAAGCGAGTGCGAACATATATCACATTACTAACATACCATACAATACATGTAGTGGAAAGGAAAGGCTCAGACCATCGCTGTTATTTGTGGTTGCTGGTCCTGCTAGTGTTGTCACATGCACTAGAATCCCAACTGCAAAAGCCGTTTACAAACAAAGCCATGTATCAGTCACCTGTAAATCTGCCAAATCAGCAACCAAAGACAAAAGTAAGGGCACAGAAAAAATTGTGGCTTCAGAAACTTCACAAGTTAATGAGGAGAGTGTAAGGGTGCCCACAAAAGCTGTGTGTAAGTTAGACACTTGTGATTCAGATGACAATGTAATGTTAGAGAAGCCTCCTTTCATCATTTCTGATCCTTCTTTCAATGGGCCTGATCCAGAGCTACGAAATTGGCCGATTTCGAGCAAGCGTACGACCGTTTTTTGCGTATTTTCGTACGAAAATTCGCACTGCGCATGCCCAGTATGACAGCTTCCGGTCGGCTGGACGACATGAGCGTATAGCGGTCGTATTGTGAGCGAAATGTTCGCTCGAGAGGCGTGCGTTCAGTACGACGGTCGCCTGGGCGCTCGTTTTACTACACGAAGGCGGGGATAGCCATTTAAATTGTACAGTATGGGCGTGCTAAGCCCGCACGCTTTGCGTAATATGTGCGAAAATTCGTACGGCCGACGGTAGTACCTAGTGTAGGGTATAGCCGCCGTAAGCAGGTACTTTATAATGGGAGTGTTAGGGGCGTGTATGTTTATACGCACGGGCGAACGTACGCATTCGCCCATCGGACGGCACCGTCGTAGCTCTGGATCAGGCCCAATGTGAGGATAACCATTAGTAAAATTAATGATGTTTTGGCGTTGACATTGCAATAGCGATGCTATTATGGTAGAAGAAAATTTAGGGGGCTCATTGAGTATCCGGCACTACTGATGATGATGATGATGATAATGGGACAACAAGTGGATAGCAATGAGGAGGATGATGTTGTTTGTGTCAAAGAAAGTCATTCTTTAGTGGCAAAATTTTGTGCCATGGATAAGAGCATTGTCATGTCTGGGTAAAGAACCAAAAAATTCACCTCCTCGATGTGTAAATATTTTATTTGAATCCTGACAACAGTTGTCAAAACATCTGTGCCATTTGTAGTGCCAAAGGGCTGGATCCTCAACTATGGCTGTCTTCCACACATGGCCGTAATTTGCCGATAGGTAGATACTGTGCGTGTTGTCTAATGGTTTAAAAGTTTAATTGAACAAAAAAACGCTCTGCCCCTAAAGGCCTGTTTAACTGCTGTACTTAGAGATTCCGTTTGCTCTTTTTTTTTTTTTTTTTAAACAGGATTCTCATTCTGCCAACTGAGAATAGAAGGGTTCTCAACTGTGACAAATTGTACCACCCAATTGGGATCAGCTTTAGTGAAAGTGTCTAATGGTCATGTGTTCCATAATCCCTAAAACTTTTTCAAGTTTTCAAATCTCCATTTTTAGTTGTACTTTTTATAGTTTTACCGATGACTTTGCTGAGGAGGCTCCTATAGACCCAAATAAGGGCCTGACAAACATGGGCCTAGTTCCCAACCCTAACTACTAATCCATAGCCTAGTAATCTGCTACAGTAAGGACCTGGTGACTTGAACTCTATACTACCCTATAGGGCCTAATACCCTGCTCTACATGGGGCCTAGGCCCGTATTCAGAGTACCGGACGTATAACATATACGTCAGGCGTTTAGCGATCTTTACGTAAAAAAAATTAGTATGCATGCGCAGTAGTAAAGATCACTAAACACCGAACGTATATGTTATACGTCCGGTACTCTGAATATGGGCTCTAGTGCCCCAACTACCTAATATGGCCAGTGACCTATGTGCACCTTCAATTTATTAAACAACCGCTGGGACCGTCTATAGACCACTATCTTTTCCAAAATTACATGATTATTGTCATTAAACTTTTGAAGGTAATTGGAGCTTGCACTGTACATTTACGAACATATATAATACTTACAAGGAACAAAAGAGAGGTCCGGCACGCCAAACAAACATCATATAACACTATGTGTCAGCACATAAATAAAAAGGAGGTTTAGTTCACAATATAGCTATATTGGGTGAAGCTCATGTGCCCAGCGTCAAGGCACCTCCTGTAGGTGAGTCCCCATCCATTTGCTATATGTGTATGCAGGAGGTCTGTATTAAGACACTCCTGCATTTGAACAGTGTGCAGCGGCCATGTTGGGGAAGGGTCAGGCTCCCAAGTGAAACTAGTAACAGTAGCAAGAAAACAGGCTGTGCTTCTAATTCAACATATTAAATGTCTGGAAGTGTATATATAAATGAAGAGGTGCAGCCAAGGACCAAAGTGACCACTATGTAACTACAAGGAACAAAAGAGAGGTCCAGCGCTCCAAACAAACATTATATAGCACTATGTGTCAGCACATACATAAAAAGGTTAACCTCATTAAACTTTTCAGGGCAACTGGAGCTTGCACTGTTCATTTAAGAACATATATTATACTAGATCTTAGCCAAAAGAATGAAAAGCAGTTTTAATGCCTATTTAATACATAAAATAAGCCCTTTCCACTCGGGTCCTGAAGAGAGATGGCCAATAGACCACTATTTTCTCTGGTAGTATGTGATTAACCTCATTAAACTTTTCAGGGCAATTGGAGCTTGCACTGTGCATTTAAGAACATATATTATACTTGATCTTAGCCAAAAGGAAGATAAACTGTTTTAATGCCTATTTAATACATAAAATAAGCCTTTTCTACTCGGGTCCTGAAGAGAGATGGCCAATAAGGGTAAATATGGGACCTTCCTTTTGTGGCAAGACTAAGATGAAGAGAAGGGCTATTGGAATCTGGCAGTGCAGTTCTTGCATGAAAGTTGTAGCCATAGGAGCCTAGACTTACAACATAACCTCTGCTGTGAAAGTGATATTTGTCAGATGACTGAAAGACCAGTAGATGGATTCTCCTTGTAGTAATCTGTGCTCTGCTTTGACTGGATTGTTCTTTAATAAAGGACAAAATGAAATCAAAATACATACAATAAAAATGTTAATAAATAATTTCATGTAATGAGTCCTGGGATTGCAATGATGTTCACAATACTTTTTCTTCTTTATCTAATGAAATGGTCCATCTTTTTTGTTTACTTTTAAAAACATTTACAGGAAAATTTCAGTTAGAGTTCTTTAGAGATTCCTTAATTTCTGATCTGATGACCATATGAGAACACATACTAAAATTCATTTTTGACAGATTTTTTACTTTACTTATGTGGCCAATGGTCATAGGGCCTGATCCAGAGCTACGAAATTGGCCGATTTCGAGCGAGCGTACGACCGTTTTTTGCGTATTTTCGTACGAAATTTCGCACTGCGCATGCCCAGTATGACAGCTTCCGGTCGGCTGGACGACATGAGCGTATAGCGGTCGTATGGTGTGCGTATTTTTCGCTCGAGGGGCGTGCGTTTATACGACGGTCACCTGGGCGCTCGTTTTACTACACGGAGGCGGGGATAGCCATTTAAATTGTACAGTATGGGCGTGCTAAGCCCGTACGCTCAGTGTATTATGTGCGAAAATTCGTACGGCCGACGGTAGTACCCAGTGTAGGGTATAGCCGCCGTAAGCAGGTACTTTACTATGGAAGTGTTAGGGGCGTGCATGTTTATTCGCACGGTCGAACGTACGCATTCGGCCGCCGTGCGAAATTTCGTAGCTCTGGATCAGGCCCATAGTACTCAGTCTGCACACTGAACCACCAATAGACAATATATGGTAGCATGTACCAACCAACCTTAATCTTGTGAATTGTGAGTTGGTCCAAATGACTGGGAATGACTGAAAATGAATGTTATTCATTTTAATAATGCTGCAGGAGTAAAAAAAAAAAAAAAATACATAAAAAATACTTGATTTTTGTGTTGTTTTTTTTTTTAGCTATACTTGATTTTTGTGTTTTTTTTTTTTTTAGCTATTTAAAAAAAAAAAAAAAATGACAGATCCAAAACCAAAATCATACAATATGGGTGGTATTGAGGCAAAACCAAAACACAATGAAAATTTAGAACTAAAACAAGAACCAAAACCAAAACACGGGATTGGTGCTCATCTCTAATTTATATAATTGTTCCAGTCTGGACCACTGTACAGACATTGCGCGGGTAAATAAGGTAGCCTCATAAGTTTCATAAGGTACCTAAAAACAGGGGGGCGGGTTAGGGGCTGGAAGAGTGAGTCAGTTATGGATCTGTCCACACCTAACTCACTCTTAACTGTGAATCAGGTCCTTTGACTCTAAAAGAAACTCAATGTGCTCTAGTATTTTGGAAACATTTAAAAATAATTCCTTGATACTTGGAATTATTAATTTGTTGCTAAATAAAAACATGGGTAAAAAATGTAAAAAAGACAATTTAATTAATTTGTTTCAGCTGTGTACATGTCTGTAGTGGATGGCATTTTGACACTTGGGGCCTGATCCAGACCTACGCTCGCAAGCGATCGTACGCTGGTCGTAAGCGTAAATTCGACAGAAAAAGCGCACTGCGCATGTGCAGAGTGACAACTTCCCGTCGCTACAAAGACCTTTTCGTAGCGGCGATTCAGGCGTCCGTATTCTATGCGTTTTTTCCGACGACGGGGCGTGTTTATATTACGAAGTTAGTACGGACGCTGGAGTTAGGGAATGTAGCCGGGGGGAGCCATTTAAATTGTACAGTATGGGCGTGCTTAGTCCGGTACGATCAGCGCATCGCTACGAAAATTCGTACCGACGCTGGGAAAAGTTAAGGTAGGGTTCAGCCGGCGTACCGAGGTAAAGGTAAGGGGAGTGTCATGGGAGTGAAAGTTTTTACGCTGAAGCGGTAATACGCTCCGCTCTCATGCGTAGGTCTGGATCAGGCCCTTGGTGCCCAATTCAATTTGCGGGGTTCTGGATCTGGGCCAATGATACAATAAAGGGGCTGGCGTTATTTTGCAAGTTTGTGTCCCTACTTAGACAAGTTGCAAAATAAACGTTCTCTCTATCTGCATATCTATCCAGATATCTACACATCTGTGTATTTCTAGCTCTTGAGACAAAAATCTGACTGTCAAAAGTCTGTCTTTCAGACGGGAAGTAGTTACAAAGCAAAATCACAGATGTCTGTACAATTCTAGCAATCTATTTGAATCTTGTATAGATATCCATTGGCAAGAGAATTGCAAGTCTGCAGCATCCAGACCATAGACCTTTAAAATGGACAAACTTTTCACCGATATATGGAAATGGAACCATGGTTTGAATATAAGAGGAATTAAATTGGAAAGTTGCATCTGGGTAAAACCATCATATGTAATTCATCAAGTTTATAGCCCATGATTCAGACTTTCAGCATGAATCTGGATCCATGCTAGAAGTCTTTCTGACAGCTAGATGGGAAGGCTATGCCGTGTACGGTAGGTAAGTGGGAGGGGGATCTATGTAGAATGTACAGTAAGGGCTTGTTTAGATGTGGCCATACACTAGAGCAGGGGTTCTCAACCCATGGTACACGTACCACTAGTGGTACGCGTACCTCTGTCAGGTGGTACGCGGCAGGCCTCAGGTCCTCTGGCTGTAATGTTGTTTGGTATAATAGTGCCAGACTTAAGCTGATTTTTACTCACTGTGTCACTAAAGATCAGTTTAAGCCTGAAGCCTGTCACACTAAACAACATTACAGCGTCCAGGAACACGAGCCGAGGAGGCGGAGCTTCCGACTGGCACTGCAGGAAGAGGATTCCCAGAGCTGATGGAAGGAAGGAAGTGCTTGGGGCTGGATCAGGTAAGGTAAAAGGTGGAACTGGAGTGTGCATTGTGTGGAGAGGGAGATGCCAGAAGGAGGGAAATGTATAATATGTAATGTGGAGAGGGATATAAAAGTAGGGCAGGGGTGATAATGTGTGGAGAGGGATATATATATGAGCAGGAGAGTGCATTGTTGTGGAGAGGGATATATATATGAGCAGGAGAGTGCAATGTTGTGGAGTGGGATATATATATGAGCAGGAGAGTGCAATGTGTGGAGAGGGATATATATGAGTAGGAGAGTGTAATGTGTGGAGAGGGATATATATGAGATGGAGATAAGAGCATTAAGGGAGGTATAATTTGTAGAGAGCGATATAACAGAGGGGGGTGGATGGTGTAATGTTTGGAGAGGGATGTAACAGGAGTGTAATACATCATATGGGGAAGGTATTCAAATATTTACAGAAGTGTAATATGTAATTTGGGAAGTAGGATGTACCTGAATGGGGGAGGTATAATAAAGAATATGAAAAGAGGAAAATTTAATCTTGGGCCTAAAATTAACCAAAACTGAGTCTTACATATAAATATTACGCTAATTGTTATATTTTTTTAAAAAGTTAATTATTTTGGACTCAGTAAATTAATCATTTTTGCAAAGTGGTACTTCACCTGGTTCCTTAGCTGGTAAGTGGTACTCAACAAAAAAAGGTTGAGAGCCCCTGCACTAGAGCGATTATCGGCCCGATCACCCAATTATTGGGTGATTGGGCAAATAATCGCTGTAGTGTATGGGCAAGATCGTTTTTCAAACGCCAAATAAAAGCACCAGAAACGCTCGGGTGCAATTATTTGGTCTTTTGGAAATTTAAAAGATATTGAGAGCAAGCTCCCGATATTTTAAGGGAGCCAATCAGCAAGCTGAATGGCTCCCTATCCCTGCAATAGACGCTGCGCCATATCTATGTATAAAGCTGCTCTGTCAGCTTTGAATTATACCTTTAAAGCTGTCAGAGCAGCATAGTGCATAGATCTGCAGCAGCAGCTATTGCAGGGAGTAGTACAGACAGGGATCTGCCGAATCCGCGCTGTTTGAAGCGCGGCTACGGCTGATTCTTGCCTGTATTTCTCCCTATAATAACTGCTTCTGCAGATCAATGCACTATGCTGCTCTGACAGCTTTGAAGGAATAATTTAAAGCTGACAGAACAGCTTTGTACATAGCTTGGCAGCAGCATCTATTGCAGGAATAGGGAGCCATTCTGCCTCCCCCCTCCCCTCTTCTGCTATTATTATCAGTCCCAGCAGAGGAGATGTATGATGCCGATAACAGGAGATTTCCCTTGCATGAAATTGTCCCGCTTATTGGGCTACCCCTGCTGGGACCGATAATCGGCCTATTGTATGGTGCCCTTTAGTCCTTACTTCTAGTACAGATTTTCGATCCGTCCCATTTTTGCATGGGGAGGGCAAAAATTTTACGGTAAGATCCTGTCATCGTACTCCATATATATGAAGAGTGTGGCATTCCCTAGCCTACATAGGAGTTCTGGATCCTGTGAATTATTTATATTTCCACCCTTCTTTAATTAAAATAAATGTGTATGTAAATATTTTGCTCCCTAGTGTAATAGTCTCAAACCATTCACCACAAAATAAAATCTTATAAACCTTACACGGTATTGTTTAAAAGGGTATTTAAGGAGTGATTGGAATCTGTGAGATGTGTGCACATTTTAGACTATTATAAAAAGCACTGTGTGTTTAACTTATAATCACATCTTATATAATCAACTTATAGTCACATCCTAAGTTTCACACTGTAATACCGAAAAGTAACAAACATTTTCATTAAAATTTACCTCTAACTCTTATCTTCCACTTCTGCATAGTAATGTTATTATTTTATTTATTATTATAAAAAAAATAATTCACTTTAAGTCTCTGTTAAATTAGTGTTTCGTATCTTAGGTACCATTCCTTGCCTGATTCCAGAGAGGCTCACATACACCAAAAGATTGTTTTGATTAAATTAGTCAATGATTAAATTACTATTTAACTTAAATCACAGTAATTGTTAGACTTATCTCTAACTTCACTCCAGAGTTTGACATTATTGACCACTTAATTTGTATATTTATAAAGTGTTATGCCTTTTCAATTGTAAATCACAGTATTTTACCACTTTAACAACTATATAAATGTATAAATGTTAAAGATAATAAAAAGTAATCTTAACAGCTATATAAATGCTAAAGATAATAAAAGTAATCTATTTTGAAATTGCATGAATGTTGCTTTGAAATTAGTTAGCTATATTCATCTACATTATAAATAGAATATCTTTTACTTGAACTCTATTTAGATTGATTTGTGGCCAGCTGTCACATGTTATGGCTCCTGATGTCTTATGTCTTGCAGTTAATTCGATTTCTGCACTTTGTTCTTGGAATCTCTCTTCCTGCTTGTTTTCTTCTTACTTGCTTCTGTCCTTTTTGTCCTGCTGGTTCCCTTCCTCATCTTATTCGTATTCTCTCCATTTCTATCCTGTTCATTCCCATCCAATTTTCCTGGTTTGTGTTATTTGTCACCTTGTGCTCTTTTTTCCCCCCATTATTTCCATTTTGTATGGGTTTGGGTGCTAGTTCCATCTTGCACTTTCATAATTATCTCTGTGCATTTTACTTCCAGCACTATTCAGGTTTATTAGAGATTTCTGATTTTTTTTGGGTGGGATTCCTTTGAGGTCCCTCCATTTTCTTGTGTTTTTTGTCTCTTCGTTTTTCTCACTTTTTGGTGCTTGTCAGTCTTCTCTCTCCATCTCTGCCACTCCAACCATTCCTTACTCTCAGAAATTTCCATTCAGAGCCTTAACCTGCTGGGAGTTTGCAG
>WWET01002926.1:25629-44338 GCA_011038615.1 Limnodynastes dumerilii | reverse complement strand
CCCTACCATCAGGGGCTCTTGGTTAGAAACAGATGTTCTGGGTTCTTGATTTCCTGTAACAATGCAGCCAACTGAGAAATTTCCATATTTTCCCTTTGCATCAAAGTTGTAGCTACTGTATATGAATCCTTATTTTGAATGCCTTTTAAAACAGGCATATAAAAATTGAGCTCAATGCGACCCTGTTCACATGTATACAAACTTTGGGGAAAAATGTTTATGTTTATAATTTTTTTTTAGGATGCAAAGATGCCTGCATTTTTATCATTATCATGGAGCCTGATCTTCATTTAATAAAGTTTTGCGTAAGTCCCCTGAAAAGTAATATTTGAACATCCACACACCAGATGTTATACTACAGATCTAGGACCTGATTCACACTTAAGAATCTTCTTAAAATAAGAACTTAAAGTCACTTCTGGGCTAAACCATGTTGATTGCAGGGGAGTCATATTTCATCTGTTGCAAACAGTACTAGTGTTGAGAGGTGATATTTCCCAGACCAAGTCTAAATAACAGTGTAATAGTAAAGCTGGTCAGTATCTGTTTTCAGTAAGCAAGTCAAAGATATATCCCTGCATGCAAAAAATACAATTAACTTGACTCCCCCTGAAAACAACATGGTTTTGCCCAGGAGTGACTTTAAGTTCTTATTTTAAGAAGATTCTTAAGTGTGAATCAGGTCCCTAGTTAGGAGATCGGATGACGCAGATCCATGTGGAGGAGATAAAGTATGGCTCTGGAAATTGCACTGACATCTGGATCAGGTCCATAGTCATCAATAGTGACAGGAGGGGTTGACCATTATCACATGGATATGCTTAAAGCATACATAAGTCTATAAATTGTGTACTTTGAAAAAAAACACAACTGTACTTTTGCTTTTTAGCCCACCTAAAGTCCAACCTGGACAGTTCTTCATTTCACAGAGATGCCATTACAGGGCCCAGGTGAATGATAATGCTACTACTTGCCTTGGGCTCTATTACAGAGCCATTTTAAAACATTTTAGAAAAAAAAAAAAAACAGTATGCTGGCCAAAGCACAGTGCAGAGTTTACGGCTCTGTGCACAAATCTGGAAGACTGATGAAAATGCACAGAAACTCATCCATCATTACAGAAGATGTGTGAGTGGGTCACACATGATCTGGCCAGAAGAAGCTTCCATCTGCCAGGTATGTTGTTATTGCTGTGCTATCCCCAGACCACTAATATATCCCAAATGCAATACATGTGAAGTATATCAAGGGTCAGTCTATGGCACACTGTATAAAGCACATTTGAGGTGTTAACAGGTTCTGAGATTAATATATATATATTACTGTTTTGTATACAGATGTGGTTACAATGTCAGAATATCAAAATGATATCCACCTGCAAACATCATTACAACTTGATCATTTGAAAATGTACAGAGAATACATGTGAGCTTTATAATGAAGATAAAGGAAAAATACAACAACCATGTGGGACTTCCATGTCTCCAAACTCTGTGTTATAAGTTTATGTCTGCTACCATAACATTTATTTCAGTAGCTAAGTATTGATCTTTTCTACTGACACAGGAACACCAGGATCATATATATCTGTAACTATTATCTGTGACTGCACTCTGACACTCTAGAATCTAAGCACCATTTAACACATCCTGAGTGATCCATGTTTACAATTACATGATTATGTATTTGACACAAATATGATTCTGCTTTAGATATGGGGATTATTATATTGCAGCACATTCAGACCGAATATTAATTTTAGAATAAGAAGCTAGAAGACTTCTACAACACAGTAGCTGCACATTTCAAAAACCTCTCCCCACCCATCATGTGCTGCCCATCCCGTACTCTCATTGGAGTGATTTTCAATATGGAAAATCTGGATCTTGAGGTTCCAGATCCGTGTCAGCAGTCGGTAGCGAGCGTATTCGTACATAATGAATGTGGCACACAGCATGCCGAACATGACCACTACTATTAAATCAGGATGGATTTGCTCAGAGACTGATTAGAGGAGGTACCTTCCATCTAACCAAAGGAAAATGTAGTTTGTGTGCATCCTTGCTACCATCAAAAATGGATATTGATTGACTTTGTATTGATTGCCCCAAAACTTCATTCTCCCCTTATCCCCTCCTCTTTTAATGTATAATTACTTTCATGTTCCGTATTGACCATGTACAACATTTGTTAATCTAAACAATGTCACATTAGACACTTTCCATTTTGTACAGCAAACCTAAAATTATAAAAGCATATATGGTATAGTGTATGTCAGAGGCGAAACTAGCGAGTTGTGTGCCCAGGTGCAAAAAATATGTTTTGGCCCTAATGATATCCCAGGTAACCTGGTGGGGAGCTTTGGCAGTGCAGTGATGATGGCTGTGGGCCGCTGTATAAGCATGGGCCCTGGTGCTGTTGCACCAATGGTAGTTCTGCCTCTGGTATATGTTCAATATTGAAAACCTTACGTTAAAAGCATCCTTTTCCTTCATGTCAATACAGCATGAGACCGATTTTAATACACTTCTTAGTTTTAAAGTAATTTGTTCTTACAAAACACAAATTATACAAAGACATAGGACCGGATCCACACTTATAATAAATGGGTGTTTTACATGTGATCATATCGGAAAATGTAATCTTTGGCATTCCGCCTATGTGGATATTCTGACACTTCTGATAGCTTCAGGGGTGGGTTCAACTCACAAATGGAATGGGATTAGTATTACAGTGTACAGCATAGGCAGGGAAGAGTAAGGCAGAAGGATCCAGACTTTTGATTCTTTACCATTTTAAGCACAAACAGATCAGATGTTCAGATCAGAAAACTTAATTTAGGACCCTGCTGTCCAAAGTAATGAGAGTTCCCAAACCCAAACGCTTGCATGGATGCATAGTTTTAGTGATTTCTCCATTACCACCCATGCCCCGCCTTATCTCCCTTGGTGTTTTCTCCTTCCAGCTCTCTACCACTACCACCACTTCTCTTCATTCTCTTCCCTCTTCTGTTAAGCCTCCCTTTTTGACGAGTACCATCTCCCATGTTGTCTATCACTTCCTCCATTTTGTACATCAACCCTTCCTCCCTTCACTTCAAACCCCTCAGTACCCTGTAGTAAATCTCATTTTTACTTCAATCTTCTTTATTTTCCCTTTTTATTCCCTCTAAAATCTTGCTGCTGTTATTGTCAGTGACACGTTATAGAATAATGGATTAGGAGGTGGACCTTATCACTTATCACAGCAGTCAGTGGTTTGTGTTGCTGCTGTCAGGTTAATCCAACTGTACAGAAGAGTAAACAACAGTAAAACACCTATAAATTCAACCCATAATTTTGAAGTCTGAGGTTATTTTGTAAATCAATGCATTAAGTGTATTATTGTATTTTTTTGCATAAGACAGTAGCAGCATTTGATCCATTGTAATCTAAAATACTGAGAATCAACAAACATTTTTTAAAATAACAATTATAATTATTGTAGGTCTTATCTCTTGACACATTTAGCCTTACACATTATACATTCTCAAGACTGACACCAGATCACATTATTTGCTGTAGTGCTAACTTTACAACACATTCCTAGATCCAAATCAGTTTATATTCATGCAAAAATGTAATCTCTATTAATATAAGCAAGCCTGCCAACCATTTTTTTAAAATACTTGTTTATGTATTTGTTATACTTATCATATAGTCTGATACATGTATATAAAAAATATATATATATTGTTATATGTTATATTAAAAGTATATATTGTTTAATTGTTTATTGGCTAGCAATGTTTAAATCTCATGTAAAATCTAAGAGCTAAGAGCTTTACCAAAGTAAGAGTTCGCTACATAAAGTCACTCACAGGGCCTCATCTACTGAGGTTGCTTTTGCTTAAAATGTCCTTTAGCCTTTAGCAAAATCGACACGGCAAACATTGCAGACAAAAAATCGTCCAGATAATAACCTCTGTATTTGCGTGATGATGTGCAAACTGACGGAGAGAGATTGCTTGGGATTCCAAAGGCCAACCTGTTACAAAGTGCTCAACCGACAGGTAGGTAAAAGAAAAAAGGGAATTTATTACACACAAATAAAACACTAAATAACCATGTTACATAAACACATAAGTAAGGGGCAGATCGTCTCTGTACCGTAGATGTAATTGTCCGCATTCAACAGGGGGCTGTGGGAGCTCCAGACAGCAGGATGGAACAAACCTGGAGAGGCGGAAATGACAGGTACCGGTTGTGTTTGTGTTTATGTACCCTGGTTATTTAGTGTTTTATTTGTGTGTTTAAAAATCACTACAATGGCTGGTGATCCATAATCGCTGACCAAAAGGGATTTTTGTAAATGAGGCCCCCAGAGTGTATCACGATACCATTTCTTTCTTACATAATTTTTTTTCTTTTTTGTATTTTTGGCAAATACAATTTACTGTACAGTTTACAGACAAAGGCTAATAGAAATTGGGCCTGATCCAGCGTTAAGGTGGTTTTACGTATGCAATCGTACACAAGTAATGCACTGCTAAAATTAATGCGCTCCCCTGGCACTCTGCTCAAACGCCCCTTAGCTGACTTCCTTGTGTTGTACATACGGCCTTCGATTCTATTCGATTCAATAGTACCTAACCCTGCCCATACTGTACAATTTAAATGCTTTCCCCCTCCCACAATGCATATTTTTGGCTTGCGTGCATGTCACGCCTTTTCATACGGCATTATGTACAAGTTACATATGATCAAAGTTATGATGAGTAACATATACGCATGCGCAGTTCATTCCAACAGCCAGATTTACTCATGCAGCATGCTTAGATCAGCTGTTGTTAAGTCTGGATCAGGACCATTGTCTGAAATGGTTAAAGGGACAAAATATTCAATATTAATCAACTTAAAAAAGTATGCTCAATAGGGCTATTACAGAAAACATAGTGGACCGGATTCACAACACCAAATTTTTTAACTTACGTGCCTAGTTATCCGTTCATAGCTACTAGGAATGCATAGTAACTATTTTACGCTATCTACGTAGCATTTCATTACATAGATTGCGTACATGCGGTCTTTACTACCCATGCGTAGTAACTATAAACGGATAACTATGCACGTAAGCAAAAAAATATTCGGTATTGTGAATCCTGTTCAATATGTTAAACATTCTTTAAGGACATTGGGGGACAAATACCTTTAATTTTATTTTTTAAGTAGCAGCTTATTACCACACATCCTACTATATTTTTTAGGTCTTTTATTTAGTTGAATGGTAAAAATAAATAAATAAATATACAAACTTATATAGGTTGCTGCATTACACCTCACAGCCTTTACATATACACATCCGTTTGCATGTCTCAAATCAATGCAAAACCTTTTCCTTAAATGTTATCCATATTTAGCTTTTCATTATCTGGTCAGAATTTTCCTATCTACCCTTCCTATATTCATGATCATATCTTAATTTGATTATGGCTTTAATAATTTTATGAACATATCGTTTAATATTTTTTTGGGTGGTATGCATCTAAATAGTAAGCAATCTTTCATGTAATATTTAAGACCAGTTCCCTGGTGACTACAAGTAAACAGTTTAAAACAGTGTAAGAAAGGTATAGCAAGGGGGAAACAAGCTGCAAAACAAACCATGTCTAATAGTCACAACAATGAGAGAATTCAGAACCACAGACAGTGGCTAACACGCAGAAGCATGAAATGCATAACAACAGCAAACACATATAAATCATCAGCAACACATATGGTCACAAAGGGAATAAAGTCTGTGTCAAAAGACACAGGTGTTATTTAAATAAATGTTCTAACATGCGTGTTTTTAGTAGTCTTCCCCACGTATTTCAATCCACAACCGCAAAAGGTATTTTACGTACATAGTGGTACAGTTGATAAAGTGATGGATTTTATATTTTTTAGAATCATCAAAGTTACAAAATGTGACTCTCTCCTTGTGACAAAAACTGCAAATTTTGCACTTGAGACAAGGAAAGGAACCACAGGGTTTGGGACCAAACATACCAGTTTGACTCTGTCCAAAAGGCTCTAAGAAGCTGGGTAATATAAAAGATTTTAAGTTCTTGGCTTTTCTAAAATCTAACAGCTGGGGTATCTGGAAGCAGCTGAGTAAGTATGGGATATAGTACGCAAGCAAAGATGAGCGATCACAACTTCTGGCTCTCTCAAGACTATGGTCTATTAAGTCTGAAGGATAATTATGTTCTATGTACTTTTTTCTATAATCGTCAACTTGTGTTTCATATATTTTTAAGCTAAAGCAGTTCCGCCTAAGTCTCACGAAATTGAGAGTAAGGGATGTGAAATTTGACATTAAAAAGGCATTTCTATAAAATAGATAAAAAAAATCACAATTAGGAATGGAATTGGAGGCTTCTAATGAGACAAACCCTAGTACTAGTCTTTGAAATAACTCCTTTTTTATAAATCAATTGGGTTTGGTACTTTTTATGATAATATGTGTCCCGCTAAAGGCTTTTAATGTCCCTTATTTTATTTTAAAGGTATTTTTTTTTTTTTTTGGTGTTTAACTTTAATATAATTGATAAAAAAATATGCGCCCCATTAACCTATTGCTACCAGGGCTGCTGTTTGGTGCCTGTTAGTTATTAAGGTTTGCTGGTACTAACATCTACATCTTGTGAGCTATTAGACTGTGATTGGGATTTTTACCTAGACTTGAGCGTGAACCTAATTATTGACATTCACTTCTACTTTTAATTGACCCTTATTTTTAATTGAGTCCTGCTTTTTTGCCTTGTTCTCTAGCATTAATTTCAGCTTTTGGTATGATATATGCAGTTTATAAGGATCATTTTAAGCTTTCTCTTAATTGTTCTAAATGAATCTGTTTCCAGTTTTACAATGTTTTCATGTAATTTTTATCATTGTTTTATTGTTGATTTGATTACGTATACAATGTTTTGAGATCGAGATGCCTTAGAAGATACTGAACCAATGAAAATGCAGTGAAAGAAACACATCTCCGTTACAGGGTATAATTGGACTCTCTAAACATGCCTCCCCCAACCCCCTGCGTTGGAGTCGAGCCACGCTTGATCATTCCTTTTACAAAATATAAAAGAGAAACCACAAAGAAATGGCAAGGAAAATACCCTTTTTGCCAGCACTATTTCCAGATTATTTCACTGACACCAGAAAAATAGTACTTTTTTAAAAGTTCCAAATTTTAATACTTATTTAGTTAAAAAACAAGAAAATATATAAATAAATATATATTCTTACAATACATACAGATACTAAAAAAAAAAAAGGGGCTTTTCCTTGCCATTTCTTTGTGGTTTTTTTTTTATATTTTGTCATAGATTCTTCGATCCTTACCAAGCACCTCCCTATTTGGAGTATCCAATTATAAATAAAGGGGTAGTGCGGTTCATAAATCTTATTTTCATTCCTTTTACACACTGACAAGAGTGAGTCATTTCTAGCACTGAGCTCCAGGCCGCTGGTAAAACCGTAGCGAGCGCACCTAATTGTTGTGACTATATTTATATTTATTTTTAATATTCAACAACAAGGGCAATAATTTTATAAAAATTAAAAAGATTTAGGACCGGATTTATGCTTAAGAAGCTTCTGCTTGAGGAATGAGTTTCCTTTCTAATGAATGGAAAATACGGGGGACACGTTCAGGGGCTGGACAGGTGAGTTATGTGTGGATCGGCCCGCATCTAACTCTTTCTTATCTCTGAATACTGTCCTCAGTGCAGATATCACCTATGGGGTGAATAAATAAAAATGTCCTGGCAACTCAACCAACATTTTTCTATAATTTTTTTTCTGGATATCACCAGATCCCCAGTGTTTTGATTCTATGAAAATGGAATATATTTTTTTTGCGAAACAGAATTACTGTACATTTGTGTTTATCCCATTTTCTTTCCAGAGTGCATATAATTTCAATCTAATATACAACCTCCACCACAAAAAAAGTTTTCTCAGACATTTCATTGGTGTGCAGAATGTATAATAAAAGAACCCTTGGGTAGATTCTTCCTCACTTACAGAATCAGCAATAATCACTAATATAGTTTAAATTCTTCACCACAGCTCAGCACTATTAATTAAATCCTTATTTAAATGTATGAATCATATCCTTTCAATAGTTATACAAAAAAGTACTGAAAGAGAAAAAAAGAAAAGTAAAAAATATGTAATTAATCATTCATAGATAACAAAGAGGAATACAAATCTGCAGTATCCCATTACAAAACCATTTTTAATTGTAGAATAAAATAGCAAATAAAGCATTTAAAAATGAAAAAAGAAATCAAATTAGACATTTGTTAATGTTTGCAATGTTAACTGAAGACAGGGAATATTAACACAATGCATCTTCTCTAACAATGAAAGAATTGCGTTGGTATAAACAATATTCTATGCTTTACCCCAATGTTCCCCAAAAATGTTAAAAATATTTGCTTAAGTAGTGTATCACCTGTAATACTAACATAGCGGAGTAGCAGGGGCGTTTTAAGAAGTGAGGGAGCCCTTGTGCAGGATTTGAACATGCCCCCCCTCCCCCTACCTGAGACAGGACTGTCCTGATTTGTGGACCTCAAAAACCTGATTAAGTGGAGCCTAACTGCACTGTAAGCCCTACACCTTTTCCGACTCGCAAATAGGGACAGTCCCACAGCAGGGGAAGGGGGGGGGGGGCTCATTTGGCATCTATTTCTTCCCTCCGGAAGATCTTAAAGGGATGAAATAGATACCGAATGGCCCCCCTTCCCCTGCCAACCCTGGGTGCAGGATGAATGCCACAGGACCCCACTGATGCATGGTATGGGCGTTCCAACAGAGTTAGGAGTGAGTCACAAGTAGGAATGTCTTACGGAAACTAACATACGCATGGGAAAAGGTATCCCTCGACCACTCGTAAGTTGATGAACCGTATTGTTTGCTGTGAGGCCATGCAACTTCTCTTACTTAGTTCAGGCCACACCTGCTGCGTGTTTATATTCAATGGATGTGTGTTTATAAATTAAACAATAAAGGCTGGTTTAATAATCCTATGCCAATTTTATATTTTGTGCAAGACTTTAACCTTGTAAAGGTACCATTATTTGGTTAGTGTTTGTTAAGGGTTTTTAAAATTTTTTATTTACTTTTAATTTTGTGAACAAACACCATTACATTTACTTAAATTTAATTGTACTGGGTGTTTGTGTTGTTTTTATTGTTTTAAATGCATAATTTTAAAATGTTATATGAAAGTCTCTATATATAGTGGATTATTTTATGTTTTGTTTACGTATGTTAATGAGAGTGCGAGTTGTTTAAAAAAAAAAAAAAAACTTTTCCAAAGCCTAATTAGTGCGTTTAGTTACGTATCTTCGATTCATAAGCAATTTCAAGCACCTAAATGCCCTTTTTTTTAACTGCAAGAGAAGGTGTGTGGGAATTGCATTGTCATGTCAGAAGTGTAGAATATTGCAGGTGAGTAGGTAGATGGTGTCCACAGGGAGTACAGGCAGGTTTTGGAGATGCAGAGGCTGAACACCTGAGTGTAGAAGGAACTGGAACTGGAGGCAGGAGAATGCAGTAAATAAATGAGAAACTCAGAACCAATAAAGGGAGACACAGGAACAGAGGAAACTGGATAAGAAGCTGTACAATGATAATGCTGGATCCAGAAACAGCGGAGTCATGGAGATACACAGGGACTAGTTGCATACAGAGATATAGCGCCACAGTTGAAAACTGAATCTGGATACAGACAAATAAAGGCATGGAGACAAGAGAGCTGAAACACAGGTACAAATGAACAACAGGACTGTTAACACACCAGATTGGAGACACCAGTGAACCAGACTGGAAGGAGAGGCTGGTTAATATGGAAATCTCCCAGGTGTTGGAAATCCAGGTGAACGAGCTAGGAACACCTGATTAAAATTAATTGTCCAGATATTAAAGAACATATTGCACCAGAGAAGTTCTTTCTGGTTTTTTTTTGCATGTCCGTGAGAAATACTACTCCTTTGGGAAAGAGGATTTCGTTTATGAACAATAACAAATTGTGGTAGAACTTTTTTTGAAGATACGAAAGAAAAGAAAATATCCTTACTGCAAGTACTCTTTCACGTTTTATTGAATATCCATTGGATCTTGAACTGTTAAGACTGTTTGAAGTTATTGAAGCTCTAGACAATGCGAATATTGTATGCTATACATTGGTTTATACCAATGATTGAGGAGTGCGGTTGCACTCTATTACATTGTTTTAATATTGTATTAATATCCCATACCATCTGTAATTCCTTCAGAGTGCAGAGTTCATCGCACTTCTGAGAGACATCTGAATAAGGATTCAAATAAACTAGTGGCAGTGGATCAGGAGTTAAGAGATAAACTTCATTTTACTTTTTATTTTATAGATACACATATTATCCTGTAATATGTATTTGTGACCAACTCGAGTGACTATGTGTATACCTTTATTAAAGTTGGCTATGTATATACACATATTACAGTTAGCTTAATATACATACTTATTTTAGGAGGCCTCATATCTATTTGTGCAGAATTTATTGAATTTTGGAACATTGGAATTGTTCATATCCAGTCTCCATTTTTAGGTATGAATTGGCCTAGAATAGTAAAAATCTTAATTGGATTTCATGTTTCATGTTTTCTTTGTACTGTGGTTACAAGAATGTATTGTATGGCATATACTAGGATGCAGTCTGTATTGTATAGCGATGAATAGGATGGCTTACGCTGCTATAAGCCTACCTTAAATCAATTATGCGGATCAGCAGTCCATACGACCGCTGATCCGCACAAGTGTGGGAGCCCCCTCCCACACTGTACAATTTGCATGCTTCCCTCCGCTCACTTTAGCTAGCGGAGGGGTAGCACAGACCATTTGTTTGCAAATTATATTGTACAGAACAGAGTTCCAAATGAAGGTTGCTATGCTAGAGTTTACTATCGTAACTAGCGTAACGTCTGGAGGGCGCATGTGCCTTGCGTGCGTAAGTGACCTGTCCGGCACAGGTCTGGATCCGGCCCTAAATGGTTAAATTCAAGAACAGGGCCCATTGTGAAGAACGTTCTCAAAAACAACTATAAATACATAGGTGCTATTTATGTTTGTTTTCCCAACAATGAAGCGGATATCAGAAACACAGATTTACCATCCATGTTCAGTTTCTTATATATCAACACTGTGATATTGAATAAAGTCTTAAGTTGTTATGACTGAAGGAAAGCTATGTCAATTACAATAACGTTTGTAATTAATGTTTTCATACAGATAAAAAAAATCAGTAACACAGCTACTGTTCAACACACACATTACTTAAATAAGTGCTTGATTGTATTGCTTTGATAAAACAAGACCTACAACTGCACTAGAGTAATCAGTAAGTTCATTTTCAGTAACAATAAGCCACAATTTTGTTTCCCAAAAGCAATTGTAAAATAAATTTTGCAAAAATGCAGTAGTACTGGGAAATTTGAGAACTCTCTCCATTATTCATAATTTCTACACAAATTGGATATTGTGTTAGATCTTTACAAAGAAATATCCCTGGCGTATTATTTTATTGATTATAATTTCTTGCATTTATATAAGCCATTCTTAATATCAGTGGGTTGGATCCCAAACTCCGCTGTTGCTAAGGTTGGAGCTCTGATACCTGTGCGACTCTAACTCCCATGTGTGCAAGAAGACACAACTCCTCTTGCACACACAGGACTTCTGACACCAGGACCCTGCATTAAATTTTATGCACTGGCCCCACGTATATAGAATCACTGAGTAAAACTGGATCATATGTAATGACATTATGGAGATCTGCCTGACAGGGTGGCCCATCTCCTGCACCTTCCTAAACTCTATAAGGTTGGGAGGGGGGAACATGTAAATTCTACAGTATGGGCTGGTATAAAGAGTTCCATGACCACTGATCCACACAGGACACTTAAGGAAGGGTTATAGCAGCATAAGTGCTGTTATCAAGGGAGTTCACTCCCCTCTTTTGTGCAGACTACCAAACATCTGTGCATACAGAAAATGCACGGAGGTCTGAATCTGACCCTCAAATATTGAACTTGTCTGTCATAGACATTTTGAATTCAAGGAAATTGACACTAGTTTTGGTGCTCAGAAATATAATAATAAATATATATATAATGAAGAGGTCATCAATATATCTCTACCTTAACATTATATATTTGATGCAGGGGTTCTCAACTTGGACTACTGTCAGGTGGTACTCAGGGCAACTGGTTTAAGGTTGTAAGAGGGTAAAATAACGAATGGTTGAGGACATAATTAATAATCTTAGGGGGTTAAATGGCATATGTAGAAAATGAAACTTAAAATCACAGCAAATAATATGTAAACAACAACAAAAAGCCTGAAAATATATACATGGGTGATGGGTGGTTCTTTATTCGCCATCATACCCCCATCATAAGATTAATAACACACATAGCTAAATCTGAACCTCTAAGACTTTTATTAGATTTGTGGCTGGTTAATTGCAAGAGTGCTAAGGTGACTTTCTCTCTCTCTCTCTCTCTCTCTCTCTCTCTCTCTCTCAGAGAATTTGTTGCATATATATGATAAGCCATCAGCCACTTACAAGGCTTACTCTCAACTCAAAAAACTTGATAAGAACAAAGCAACATGGTCCTCCATACAGCAAATAGAATAGAACAGAACAGTCCACATGTACTGCAATGCCAGAAACTTCTATCTATTATAGAGAGCAGGGGGTAAATTTACTAAGCTTTCATTTGAGCAGAGATTTCAAATTGCCGCTTATTGTTGTTTTATTGCGATTTTAATTCGCTGTCGATGTACAATGATTTTTGGTCACTAAAATTGTGGCAATTTTGCTTAAAAAAATCACTGCAGACCATGCCTCTTAGTTAAAAAAAAACCCTATATTTAAAATGTTTAAAACATGGTTTTACACAAAAAACACCATACCACAGCATGCTATTAATCTTTAGTATGCTGTGGCATATAGTACTAGAAGGCACAGCATGCCCATGTGTTCCTTTTAGAACCATAAGTGGCAGCCAAGTGTTAATAACATGCCGCCATATACATAATGCGCCCCGTTATTATAATAAACATAGTGTGCCCTGTTATTATAATGAACTATAATTTCCCCAATATTAGAATAAAATATAATGTGCCCAATAAAAGTATAAAGTATAATTAGCCACAATGGGGTAGATCCAGAACTACGTTTGCCGTACGTTTATTCGCGTTGCGTATTTTCATGCGCGTAAATTCGTTACACTCCCCTCGGCACACCCCTTGAACATACGTATTTTGTCAAGATACGCTTTCCAAACCCTACCTTAACTTTTTCCAACGTAACCGTAGTCATACGAGCACGTACGTATGGGCTAGACGAATTTCCGCAGCTAAGCACGCCCATACTGTACACTTTAAATACAACCCCCCGCCTACTTCACTTATTTCAGACGTATTTTGGATGCACGTAAAATTGGCACACCCACACGTAAGTATTTACGTGACACATACGTGAATGACCCATATGTTCACAATTACGCTACGCTATTGAGCGTATTTTCTATGATGCGCATGCGCAGTACTTACAAATACGCAATTTTACGTCTCCGCCACGCGTAAATTCGCTCCGAAGCGTTGTTCTGGATCAGGCCCAATGATAGTATAAAGTATAATGTGCCCCGACAGTAGATTAAAGTATGTGCCCCGCTAATCCTATACAGTATAATGTGCCCCGCTAATTATATAAAGTATAATGTGCCCTGATAATCCTATATAGTATATTGTGCCCCAATAAACATAAAAATTATAATGTGTCCGATTGTCATAATTTGAAAATTCAGACATGTTTGCCCAAATATAATAAATAATATTTAAAAATGTTATACTCACAGTTCTGCAGTTTTCAGTATTGACTGCAAAGATCACTCCAAACCAGCTTCTTCTGGGGGCTGCATCCCTTTACAGCTTCTTAGCTGTCCTTCTGCCTAATGACACTTAGGAAATATTGGTTCCTTATTTATACTATTTGATGGAACTGTCATCTATTTCAATATAACAATAGTTTATTAAGTTAATATTTAAAAGTAGCCAGGGTAATAATATTGAAGAAGGTTAAATAAGGTTAATCCTTCCACAAGTAGCAAAAAATAAAAATAAAGTGCTGGTGCAAACAAAGTGATAAAAAGTGCTAAATGAGGTATAATATAAGTGAATTATGCATATACTTTATATATAACAAATTATAAAAATAGCAGAATAGGTTTTAAGGGCTATCTCTAATGATGGTGGCCTCCAAGCAGTTCTATTTGTCCTTTTTTAATTACTATAGAAGCACATTCTCTCTAAGTGAGTACAAAAGAGGGACAAAGGGAAAAGTATATAGAGCATAAAAAGATGATAAACAACTATCCCTTTCAGCCTGTAATATATCCCTGTAGTAGATGGTAGTACAGACAATAGAGATGAGAATGTGCAAACTATAGAAGAAAATCTGATAAGGGAGTAATGAATTAAAAGAGACAAGTTGAGAGTGTATGCCCCATGTTGACGTATGTTTCAAATGAAAAGGCTTTTTCAAGGCTGATGGTCCCCTCCAGGTATTTAAAGCCAAGCAGAGTCAATATTAACTCAAAAATAAACTTTTCAGCATCCTGTCTGTATAGACACAGTAACTCTGAGTGAAAACAACGATTCTCTAATTCTCATTCTCTAATGACAACAGGTATAATAAAGAAGGCTAAATAAGAAATTATCTAGTGTTAAAACTCTGTATTAAAATGAGATCCCAACTACACAGCACACAATTAAAACAGTAACAGTGTAGTTGGCAATTATACATGGGATGAAGTCCAGATAGGGACTAGTGTTTAAAAAAGCAGATAATCTATTAATAAAAAGTTGTTTAAAATCAAGGAAATAAGGTGAAATTAAAATCTAACACTAATACTGAATTGCAACTATGTGATCTACATTTTAGGGTGTACATGTTAAAAGTATATACTTGAAGCGTAAAAATAGTATTCAAAAGCACCTTATATTTTATAGTGAACACTTATTACTTGAAATTGAGAAGTATCAAATAATTTTCTCAAACTCTATGCTGTAGATAGAAATTATGGAATCACAAAATAAGAATTCCTCATATGAAGGGGCTGTTCATGTAGACTATACGTGTGGAAATGCCTAGAGGACGGACTTGTGAATAGGACGTGGGAAAATCAACACGGAACTCCCACGGAAAAATACGCACGGATGAATTTACATAGAAAAGGGCGGGGAAAGCATTTAAATGAAGGGAAGTGGGGCGTGATTACAAAGATATGCACGGACGGAGGACACGTACGCTCAGAAATGGTCACGGAAAGTTAGGGCTAGTCTATGGAGGCCCGGATTAGCAAGGGGAGTGACTGGGGTTTTGGTGGGTGTAACTTGCTCCATCCGTGCGTATATTTGCGGACCGGTCGCTGGACGGATTTCTGAATACGGCCCCTTTGGAGTGCAATGTCATTTAGAATAACAGACCACACAATTAAGGGAGGGAAGGAGGGAATTATGAGAAGTTATGTAGCACAGACCAAAGGTGTTAACTAAAAAGTGTATGGTACATTTCAGACAATGCAGAACACACAGAATATAGGATCACAGGGTAAAGCAGAAGAGCGGAACTACTTAATAAACTGCACACAAGAGATGATACCAGAATCCTCAGTTAGATGAAAACATAGGAGTCAATGGGAAAAATAGCAAAAGTCCAGTAATAATAAGTAAGCACAATAAATGCTGGAGCTCAGATGGAATTAGAGTCTATAAACTAAGCAGGCACAATGAATGGTAGGAGTAAATGAAATACTAGAATCCACAAGGAAATAAAGGAAAACAATAATACTAGAGTCCACAGGGAATGTTGCAATAAATGGTTTATAGTGAAGTCTACACAGAGTACTACAATAAATAAGTAATACAGGAATCCACAGAGTATATAGCAATAATGATATTGGGGCCAGATCCAAACTTAATAACGACAGCGATTTTTGCATGTGGCATGTGTAAATCTGGCTGTGGGAACGCACTGTGCATGTGCATGGCAGATGTTACTCATCGTAACTCTGATCATACATAACTTGTTCGTAACTCTGTATGTTAGAGTGTGCCATCACTACGCAAGGCGACTATACATATTGTGGGTGGGGGAAGGCATTTAAATTGGACAGTATGGGGTGGGTTAGGCACTTATGAATGACAACGCATTACGTACGCACAGAGATAGGGGAGGGAAAGTTAAAGTAGGGTTCTGAACACGTAAGTAGGCTTAGTTATGTAAATGAGGGGGGGGTGCATTATCATTGGTAGTGCATAACTTAAGTACGCATGCGTACGTAAAATGACCTTAAGTCTGGATCTGGCCCACTGGGGTCCACAAGGAGCCAAAGCATATAACAGTACTGGAATCCATGAGGAGTACTCACCAGGATAGTGCAAAATTGAACACAGAGTGCTTGGAAGATGGGTATAGGTTTGAATAAACAATACTGGTGTCCATGGGGAATGCAGGAGTGAATTTGGTTTACAAGTATCCACGGAGAAATGCAGGAATGGATGGTGATTACAGGACAAGAGCCCAGGAATGCATAGACATAGAGAGAGCTGGAATACAGGGTGTAGATGCTTGCACAGTCAGACAGGACATCAGTGAGCCTCCAGTGAAGACTGGGAGCAGCTGGTTAGGTATCCACAGTGGCGTCACAGTGGGGGTGGGGCCCGCACCATGTGTTAGTGTTTAAGGGGTGACGGAGCCTCCTCTCTCCATCACCTCTTAACTAAATTGGGACCTTAACATGCAATGTGCACTGTCAGTGTCCAAGGGCTGCCTTACCTCCTCTGCAGCACCTCTTCCCTCCCTCACGAATGACGCTGGCCTGACCCCAAGGTCGTATCAGTGTCATTCAGAGAGCGCGCACTGCGGAGGAGTAAGAAGACTAGGCTTAGTGAGCAGACATAAAGGTAAGTTACTTGGCTGCATTAACTGATTAAAACTGTTTGGGGGGCCTGCAATAACAATTTACACTGATGGGGGATCTGCAATAATTAATTACACTAATGGGGTGCTGCAATAACTGATTACACTGATGGGGGAATGCAATAACTGATTACACTGATGGGGGGGTTGTAATAACTAATTACACTGATGGGGGACTGAAATAACACACTGATGGGATGGGGGACTTGATGACACTGATGGGGGGGTTGTAATAACTAATTACACTGATGGGGACTGCAATAACTGATGACACTGTTGGTGGGCTGCAATAACTAATTACACTGATGGGAGGCCGCAATAACTGATTACACTAATGCGAGGCCGCAATAACTGATTACACTGATGGGGGGCTGCAATAACTGATTACACTGATGGGGGAATGCAATAACTGATTACACTGATGGGGGGGTTGTAATAACTAATTACACTGATGGGGGACTGCAATAACTGATGACACTGTTGGGGGGCTGCAATAACTAATTACACTGATGGGAGGCCGCAATAACTGATTACACTAATGGGAGGCCGCAATAACTGATTACACTGATGGGGGGCTGCATTAACAGATTACACTGATGGGGGAATGCAATAACTGATTACACTGATGGGGGGCTGCAATAACTAATTACACTGATGGGGAGCTGCAATAACTAATTACACTGATGGGGGGCTGCAATAATGGATTACACTGATGGGGGGCAGAAAGTGAGTTGATAAAAGGCATCCATTTTGATGAAGTGATTCAGAAGTTCGCAGCTATGAAGGTCAGGACAGGAAAGTTCTGAATGTGTAGAGATGTTCAGTAAGTACTGAAATACCTGTGTTTCTGCTCCTATTTAATTGGTATTATTTTATTTATGAGTATATTTCTATATTCCATGTATCTCATGTAACTGTAAACTATAAAGTGTTAAAACTGACATAATTTTTAATGTTTTTCCTTTGCATTCTGTTTTCTTACTGATATTTCAATTTAACCACATGAAACTGTAAATGCATTTAGGTTGTGCATATGATATTGTAATTTAAAGGTGTATTTTAAGTATGCTATTTTAGTTCACTACTGTTGCCATTACATTGAATAATATATGGGAGTAAGGATCTATGAGTAGAATAAAAAAAATGGGCCAGATCCAGAGCTACGTTTCCATTACGTTTCCTAGCATAGTGTATTTACGCTAGCATATTTACTATGCACTCCCCTCGGCATTACATATTTTAGCTGTGTTACGCTTTCCAAACCTTACCTTAACTTTTCCAAGTGTAGATCCTGACGCCCATAATGGTACTAATGCGCCTAAGCACAACCATATTGTACGATTTAAATGCCTCCGAAGCATAATTACGGGTGTGGTATGGCTGGCACTCCCCTTTGTTTGTAGTTACACTGGGCCTGATCCAGACCTAGTTAAGTGCATGAACTTAGTTACTCCTGGACTAAACCATGTTGATTGCAGGGGAGTCATATTTCATCTGTCGCAAACAGTATTAGAGGTGAGAGGTGATGTTTCCTATCCTAAGTCTAAATAACAGTGTGATAGTAAAGCTGGTCAGTATCTGTGTGCAGTAAGCAATTCAAATATATATCCCTGCATGCAAACAATACAATTAACTTGACTCCCCCTG
>WWET01002926.1:10670-24028 GCA_011038615.1 Limnodynastes dumerilii | reverse complement strand
TATACTGTATATATATATATATATATATATATATATATATATATATATAGTGCTCCCTGTTCTGGTGTTTTCCTCTTTGATGTATATTACCTCTCCTTTCCGAAGGTGTGTATCCTATCGGCGTCTCTATGTGTTAAAGTGGGGCACCGTTGTGTATTCCTCTATGCTGTGGTACAATGTATTCCTAGATAACCGCGTCCTAAGTGCAGTTGTGCCATCTCCATAGCTCTCTTTATTTCCTTTTGGCACCACTCCAAGCCTCGACTTTATAATGTCCATTGTGGAAATAAAAAAGTGAAAAAGAGAGACAGCTAACACTGCAAATAGAGTGTAGTCATTTATTAGCACCAGTCTTAGTACAGTTAAAAACAAATATTATTCACAAAGATGGCGACAGTAAAAGGAATTGTATTATATTTATGGAGCTGAGACACTACAGGAAATAGACCTATTTGCCCATAGGAAGGAAGCAGTGTCAGAGTCTGGAGTGGTTAGACTTGCCCTCCTCACCCTCTCTATCTGGTGTGAGCTGCTGGCAATGTATTTATAAACAGCACTCTGCATTCTTAGAACACTTGCTGAGCAATGTCTTAATTAAGATGCCATTTACTGACTTATATGACAATTTAAAAAAAATAATTTCCATACTAAGCACGTGTAATTATTTAAGTATTTACACAAAAAATGATTATTTCATAAAATAAATCTTGGTATAATCAAAAGTAAATACAAAATAGGTTGTATACATATTTTATGTGTAAAAACATAGTACAGACTAATTCAACTATGATTTTCAAATTAATCAATTGAAGAGAAGTCATGGCAAGCATCTTCATTATTGTCAGTGTTATAATGGATGGTCTACTTTTTACAAACTAAGCAGCCTAATCCATCAGTGACAGTGTAATGTTATTTAGACTTTGAAAATCTGTTGACTTGGTGGATTTTGCACTAACACCATAAATTCTTCAATTTTATTGCAGGGATAAACATAGAAATTCCCTTCACAAAATGCCCTTATTTTTACTGGAGTCCCATAAATCCATAATTAAAATAATGTTTTGCAATTCTTCTTCAGTTAAATCGATTTACAAAATAATTTGTACAGTTTCATTAATCACTTTAAGCAGTATATTTTATGTTAGTATGATTACCACTGCAAAGAAACTGTTCATTATACAGTTGTTTATCACTTGTACATCTTAAAACCACTAAACGTATAACACGGTGTATTTTATATATTAAAAGCTATTAACAGCATACAGGAATATATACTGTATGCCAAGCTTTACTGCTCAGCTATTTGTGAACATGTGTTCATCATGCAATGACTCTCTACTTTGCACAGTAGATTTTCTGTCACTAAGCCCATTTAATTGCACTACAGGGAGCAATTGAGAAGCTATGTGGCTTGCAGAAGCGAAAAATCCCAATAAAGTAAAAATAATGCTGCATGCAAATAGAATGTAAACATTTTAAGTCTTGGAATGTTGAGGGGACATTTGTATTTACAGTTCTAGGAGACACCATATACAAAGCTTAGAAAGCTTTTACAATCAAGTTAAAATGCATATGAACAGAAAAAATGAAGAAAATAAATGTATTTTTAAATGCACATATATGTATAAGTAATACAGTAAAGCAACTTAAGTGCTTCAGCATCACAAGAAGACTAAATTATATTATTTTTTGCTATAATTAAGTAACTTGTATTCTTCTAAATATAAATAAATGACTTTGGTGGAAGGAAAGACAAAATATATCTGCTTATTAGGAAGTTTGGCAATCAAGGTAAAGGGATGGGTGTCTTGATTCCCGCTGGAGTCTGGCCCTCAGCACAGGCCTAAGCATTGATGGCCATGAGTCACAGCTCTGCCACGGAAACAGTCCAGAAAGTGAAACATCTCTGAAGTACTTACCATCCAACAGCATCTGAAGTACTTACCATCCAACAGCATCTGAAGTACTTACCATCCAACAGCATGTGGACGAGTGACACTCACCATTGGAGTGCCACTTTGGACAGACTACTGAGAGCCGAGGAGAGATGGTGATGGTGTGAGCTACTGCTGGCTGCATTCTTGTGGAGTAGCAACAATGGCGTCCAAGTAGAACTGAAGCGCAATAACGGACAGTTTATTACTGCCTCAGTTTGCAAAGATAATGTCTAGAGAATGGAACTAGACACCCTGCTTTTCCACCAACCATCATCTTGAAGCAGGCTGAGGGCAAGAAGCAGCAAGTGGGTTCAAGCTGAATTTGTTTTTTTTTTTAGTCCATTATTGTCTAAACCTACTTTTTGTGACTTTGATAATTTGTGTGGGCACTCGTTTATCAAACTATAACCTGTCATGTGGCTCCTATAACCTCCCACAGACACTCATGAACATTGGCAATAGTTCAATCAGAGGACACTTTTAGTCCTTGCTCCAGGAGAGCCCTATTAATGTCTACGTGGAATTATTCTCTACTTGGAAAGCACTACTAGCTCCTGTCACACAGTGCAAATGTTTGAGAGTTTTTCCTCATAAGCATGCTGACCTAGGCAATTGCTAGTAAGTGTTATTCCCAGTATTTTCGTTGGTACACCATTCTCAATGCTTATTACTGGAAAATTACTATTGGCATTCATCACCATCATGTATTGCAGGATTACAGAGACTTCTCATCTCAGGCAAGCCAGACTCTGCACTTGCCAATGTGTAAAGGACCCCAGTGTCTTCTCTGGAACATTTCCCCAACTAAATCCTGCTTGGAAACCATTGTCTCCTAAACTCCTAAAACCGCTCAGACAAAATTATACAGTCTCTGCCTCCTCCATGTGATTTCTGGCATAGGAAAGAAATATCCCAATGAAACAAAAACAAAGAGACAAACCTCATAAAAAAACACTATTTAAAAAAATTAAACAGATCCGCACCTAACTCACAAGTCCTGCCCCTAACCCGCCCCCCGTTTTGGCATTTACGAGTGCCATAGGGCTATCTTATGTAACCGTACTTAGTTTCCTTTTTAAGAAGGAAACTATGCACAGACCTTTCCTCTCCCCACCTTCCCCCGCCCTCCCCAGGTAATCTATATCCCTCCGTCTCCCACTTCTGCCTAATCAATCCCTGAGGTGACATCACGTTGCCTCTTTCAAACTAACTGGAGGCAATCTATGTAGTGGTAGGTCATTTCCTAAATATTTGCACCTAAGAAGCAGAGATTCATTGCATATTATTTTAAAATTTTAGTTATGATGTATTTGATTACCCATTATCTGCTATAATCTTTGCTCTAATGTTTAACTAGTGTGTTACATGCTGTTACGGCCAGTGTGGCCTCTTTATTGTCAATATAGTCATATCGGGCTGTATTCAGACTTCCGTCAGCGATCAGGCCGCAAATAACCGCAACTAAGTGGCAGGTCGAAGCAGGTTACACCCACCAGAAAAAACAGTTACTCTCCTCGCAACCTCCGGCCGGACCTAAACTTCCACCTGCATACTTGCCCTATCTGGCTGCACTCACTTCCGGCCTTATGTGTATTAGTTGCGTATATTTAGGGCCCTAACTCTGTAAGCACTCCCACTTTCCCTCATCTAAATGCCTCCCCCTGCCCATTTCCGTCTCCTTCAGTCCGTATATTTCCGCCGCACTTAGGGTCGCATTATTACCCGCCCAATTCACAAGTCCGTCCCTTAGCTATTTCCGACCTCTACGTAGACGGCGTATCACTATTACTACGTATGAGCAGTTGATGCTAAATCAATCAGATCCTAAATATCGTTAGAAACGAATCTCTGAATACGGCCCATCAGATCACGCTATGACCAGAGATCATTGAGGCTTCCACATGAAGGCACTTGGGTTCATTTTGGCACTTCCCAGTCTACCTTCACCAATTGATTATTATGATGACAATTTGGATTACTGGGATAGGCCTATAATGTTCTGGGAAGCCTTGAAAGCCATTATGAGGGGTCATGTCATCAGTTATGTGGCCAGCTGGAATAAGGACCTTCATGAACGACAGGGGAAAGCTGGTCAATTTTATCAAACATATATAAGGGGCCAGATTTACTAAGCTGCGGGTTTGGGAAAGCAGAGATGTTGCCCATAGTAACCAATCAGATTCTAGCTGCCATTCTCTAGTATGTAATAGGAATGTGAGAGCTAGAATCTGATTGGTTGCTATAGGCAACATCTCCACTTTCCCAAACCCTCAGCTTAGTAAATCTTGCCCAAGGAATCTGAGTGACTGGGCAATACAAGAATATAAATAAGCACTTTATCATTACTGAAATGCTTTTTTACATCAAAAGCTAAAGAACAAATTGACTAAATGCACAACAAATTCTTTAGATGGAGGAGCACGGCGGGCAAATTGCTGACTT
Organism: Limnodynastes dumerilii; assembly: GCA_011038615.1. NCBI lineage: Eukaryota > Metazoa > Chordata > Amphibia > Anura > Limnodynastidae > Limnodynastes > Limnodynastes dumerilii. The sequence goes on along the minus strand of WWET01002926.1, from coordinate 19,649 downwards.
TCATGGCAAAATGCATTATGAGATACATTATGAGGATGTGTGGCCTCTTTAAGTGATGAGGATTGCAACACTATTAAACCCCAATCGCAGAAATAGCAGATATATTTCAATATTATTTTGTGCAACATTCAAAAGATTGAAGGGCACTAAGGAAAAATTGTCACTTCATACAACATTTTTAATATAATTGATTATAAAATCTTTCAAAAGTACTAAGTTATACTTTGGGGATCCTCCTGACTATGCAAGTCTTCCTCCATTACCACAAACACAAATGTATCCTAGATGACACCACAATGAAGGATCTTACCCCCTCCATATGTAGTATAAATTAACATAAATTAATGGGGCTGGACGGGTTCACTGCTGAATATTATAATACACTGGAAACAGATATTGCTGCTCTGTTGCTTGAAATATTTAAGACCATACAAAAGGAGCAACCCCTTTACCAATTCTTTCATAAGGCCCAATCAATCCTGCAACCAAAACTGTGTAAGGACCCACAACTCGCTTTTTCCTAACATACAAAAAATATTCTTAAATGTAGACTGTAAGTTCCTTGCTAATAATGGCTTTCCATGCAATCTTTTTTGTCAATTAATTTGACCGAACACCAACTGGGGTTTATGATGGTAGTCATTGACCTGCTGTTTACCAAGAATGTTACTTTAGTCGTGATGCCCAGAAGGCCTTTGATTCAGTGTCACGGTCATATATGCATGAGGTCCTAAGGTGAAGGGATTTTGGGCATGATTTTAGAGCTTTGATAACCTTTTTATATTGATTCCCAAAAACTTCCCTTTTTGTAAATGGACTTCGGGGCTTGGAAATAATCATGGCCAGGGGAACTTGCCAGGGATGCCCAATGTCCCTGCTGATTTTTAATATGGTTTTTAATCTGGTTCTTGACTCGATGTGGAGAACCCTGAAAAATTGGCAGGTGATAGAGGGCATTAGGATTGACAACCAGGAACTAAAGATATAAGCATTTGCTGCTGATATCCTCCTCTTGAACAATGACTTAGACCCATAGGACCAGATTCAAAACTAAAAATGTTCACGTGTCAGATGAGGAACTGTTATGTGCACATATAGGACCAGATCCAGACTAATGCTTGCATTCCGTGCGTGCAGGAGACTTTCCGTCTGAACGAGAGAGGGGAGTGAAGTCCCCCTGTCACCTCCCTCTCTCGATCGGAATAAGTGTGACTTACGCTGCTATAAGACAGTCTATAGTCACACAAGGTAGGCATTTTCTGAAACTATATTTTTTTAACAAAACAATTGTTGTGTAATGTAAATGTTTAAAATGATCCAATATTTTTTTTTGGTTAAAATATTTTGATTGTGTTGTATGCATATATTTTCTTATGATGCTATTCTTTGCATGTGTGACTATATATTTGCTATGTGTAAACCACTTTAAATGCAATATATTTAAAATTGAAATTATGTTTGTTTGTTTTTGTTTTTTATGTTTGTTTGTTTGTTTTTATTTGGGGTGACTTAACGAAACAAAAAATTCTCTTTCCATCCCTGTAGTTGAGTAATGCCCTGTGGCATGCTGGCACTGAAGTGGAGCACCTTTGTGTCATTGCTGTGCAGCAGAGTCAACATCAACATTACAGCCAGTTGCGCATCTATAAGACATGTGTCAGTCTGGCACAATCTCTCCAGTATGGTGTTGTACCACTCCACAGTGACTTGGGAAGCTACGTACGCTAGCCAAAGACGGAAAAATGCTGTTTTGTATGTATTGCGCATGCGTGCGGCAGATGTTATGCCACGTAACTGTGATCGTACGTACCTGCCTCGTACCAACAGCGTAACTATGAACGAAGGGGTGTGATAGCCATACAACACCTGTAATTATGCTTCAGAGGCGGGGTGAGGCATTTAAAACATACAGTCTGGGCGTGCTTAGGCAGTTACGTAAGTGCAGCCTGTACATACATCAGGTAGGGTTTGGCAAGCGTAAAACATCAAAAGTACATACGGCTGAGGGTAGTGTCTAGGGGAGTGTATAGTAATTACACTAGAGTAAACACACTACGCGTTGTAACGTAACTAGCCCATAGGTCTGCATCTACCCCAATGTCACCAATGGAGGGTTCTAGAGATAATTGTGTTACCATGGAGGGCCAAGGAGTGGCATAAGATGTAATGCCAGATGGAGCGGCTGTTGATGAGCCGGGAGTGCCAGATACTCTTCATTCTCTTCTTCGATCTCAAACTGGACAGGCTCCAGAATCTGGTCCAATGGATCCTAAGCAACTATAAAAGATAAAATAAAAAAAAACATTTCTTGGAAAACAAATACACTTTTCAAAACTATTTTGCTGCATGGACATGGGTTATGATTTTACCCATAAAGTACACCTACTTTTGGTATTGTAAATTTTTCTTTCATTTTATTGTCTTATTAAATTATGAAAATGTTATCATGATTTCTTTCTGATTTTGTTATTGATTTTGTATGGGCCATTATAAGCAAGAATACAACATTTAATAACAGCATGTTTGTCCTTCAACTGTCACTTTTTTTTTAAAATATCTAACTTAACAGTTTGGTTAGAAAAAAGATTCCTCCACACATATATATTTTGCATCTAAATAAACTCACCAGGTGGTGTCCCAGGCACTTAAATCTGGGGCAGAGCATCCTGGAGGCATGCAGGAGGTCCCTCTCTGGTGTCCATGCCACCAACACCTTCCAACTCCTGGATATGAATAGCCCTTATAGTTGTAAATACAGTGGTGAAATCCTGCCTGAGAGAGAGGGGGAGAGAGAGAGAGAGGGGGAGAGAGAGAGAGAGATATTTTTATATAACTTTTAAAATTACAGTTATACGGAATATGGGTAAAATGATCAGACACACAAATAAAATGTTTTTCTATATTTGGAAATGCAATGCAGACATCAAAAAAAGCTTCTATCCAAAGTTATAATTCAGTTAGTATTTAGCTGCAGAGTTCTAACACAAATGGGGGACGGTAGATATATTTATAGTTGCATTTTATATAACTATAATATATATAATATATATTTACTACTTTGTATTTGTTAAATGGTGATGTATCAGTTAATTAATGCTTATTTGAATTTTAAATCACATTTTACATAGTTATGATTGAAACTAGAGTACATAAAATGCACCTGTGCTCTCAACTCAAATTTCATTTAAAATGAATTAATGTGTAAAATTCATTATGGTAAATGCTACTGAATTTGCATGCAAGATAATTTTTTGCCACTTTATTATTCACTGTGTGTTTGAACTTATCCATTAACTACATTGATCTGAAATTAACAGTTATTATTTGTATGACTAAATACTAAACATATATTCCCAACATAAAAATGTGCATTACATATTCATAAAAGTATGTAAGATATTGCAAAATAATGTGTAATGGCAGAACTAAAGGCTTTTATTTAAATTATCTAATGCATTACACTCTAAGTAATTTTCAGAACCTAATTATGCATTATTTGTTTAACTTTTTAAAAGAATATTTCATACATAACAGAAAGCACTATAAAAGTGAACAAAAAGATAAGTTAAATCATACTTATTCTATTGTATTTATTTATTTTATTTCATTTTAAAAACATTGGGCCAGATCCTGAGCTAAGTACGCTACGATGACGTAAAATCGCCCATCAGTATTTACTGCGCATGCGCGCGGCAGATGTTGCGTTACGTAATTCCTAACGTACGTACCATCAACGTAAATACAAATAAAGGAGCGGGGGCATCAATACGACACATGTAATTACACTTTGTAGGTGGAGGGAGGCATTTAAATTGGACAATATGGGCTGGGTTTGCCATCATGTACGTAAATCCCATAGGTACTTCATTACTTACGCTAGGAAAAGTTAAGGTAGGGTTTGGGAAGAATAAAACAGCCAAAGTACGTACAACGTGCCTAGGGGTGTGCATAGTAATTATGCTAGCGTAAATACGCTACGCATTCTAACGTAACAAGCCCATAGGTCTGCATTTATCCCATTGTTACAAGCTCTTCCTACACATGAACTTTTATAATGCTATACTAAATAACACTGGCAGTGTATAACACAAATAAACTGCCATAGGGTAACCCAACTACAATATCAGGTAGGACTGGAAATGAGAGTGTGTGTGTGTATGGGGGGAGTTTAGGGTGGAAAAAAATGACATGCGTTGCATTTGGTAGCCAAAGGAAAACACTTCCTGGACTTTTCAGATTCAGAAAAAAAGAAGAAGGCAATATTGAAATAAGAAGGCAATATTGACACAAAGGAAAATTGAGTGTTTCACAGAAAAGAGCTGACATGGGGAAAGAAGCAAGGATGGACAGGTGCTGTGGTAGAAAATGGCTCTAAGAGATTCACAGAGTGGCTGTGATTACACCTTACACACCCAGAAGAAATTTCACAGTGGGGACATAGACAACGTACACTGCGGACCAGATTCACAGATATGTGTGTACTAAGTATGCAAATATACGCACGTACGTTGTAAGGCAACATCCATGAAACTCCCCTCACATGGACAAATTTTTGGTACATGCTTACATTACTAACCGCTCCCTCAAAATTCCATTTAAATGCCCCCCCCCCGACCCACTTTTACACAACTTTTCACATACGGAAGACAACCACGCCCCTCCGTACGTATGTCACTAAGTACGGTTTAGAAATCCGTGCCTAATGGACTTCCGTGCCTAAATTCTATGTAACTTGCATAAAAAAAGTTACTATGCATGCACAGCTAATCCGATCCTAAAAATACGCACAGAAAAGGAAGCAAAATCGTATCTGTGAATCCGGTCCTGCATGTTTAAAGGAAGGGAAGATGTTGTGAGGGGAGAATTTTTAGGTAAGTGCCATAACCTTGATCCCACTTCACCTTCCAATTACCGACCCATCTCCCTTCTGCCCTTCACCTCAAAGTTGCTTAAATAGCTTGTTTACAAGCGTCTTTTTGGCTACCTTGCCTACAACTCCATCCTCTACCCTCTCCAATCTGGGTTTCGCCCCCTACACTCTACTGAAACAGCCCTGACTAAGGTCACAAATGACCTCCTTTTTGCCAAATCTAAGGGCCACTTCTCCCTTCTCATCCTCCTGAATTTATCAGCAGCCTTTGACACCGTTGATCACCCTCTCCTGCTCCACACTCTTCGCTCCCTCGGCCTCTCTGGCACTGTCCACTCCTGGTTCTCCTCTTATCTCATGGACCGTTCCTTCTCTGTTGCAACCCCTGGCTCCTCCTCCCCTACCACTCCTCTTCTCGTTGGTGTCACCCAGGGCTCAGTTCTTGGTCCCCTTCTGTTCTCGCTTTACACCTCTTCCCTGGGTGACGTCATCAGCTCCTTTGGCTTTCAGTATCACCTCTATGCTGATGACACTCAAATCTATCTCTCCTCCCCTGACCTCTCCCCTGAACTTCTGTCAAAAATGACAGATTGCCTCTCGGCCATCTCCTCATGGATGTCTGATGGTTTTCTCAAGCTTAATATGGACAAAACTGAAATCGTAGTCTTCCCTCCTTAGCGTATCCCCTCTACCCCTGCTATCTCTATTACTATTGGTGACTTCACCATCTCCTCCTCCACCCGCTGCCTGGGTGTCATCCTAGACTCCTCTCTCTCCTTCCCTCCCCACATCCGTGCCCTCTCACTGTCCTGCCACTTTCATCTCCGCAACATTGCTTGCATCAGACCGTTTTTAAATGCAGACATCACTAAAACACTCATTCACTCTCTTGTTATCTCCTGTCTGGACTACTGCAACATTCTTCTCTGTGGCCTTCCTCTGCTCCATCTCGCACCCCTACAATCTATACTAAATGCTGCAGCCAAGCTCATCTTCCTCTCCCAACGCACTGCCTCCACCTCCCCTCTCTGTTAATCTCTACACTGGCTTCCTGCCCGTTTTAGAATTCTGTTCAAGCTCCTCACCACAACCTAGAAGACTCTCTCCTCCTCTACCACTCCCTACCTCTCCTCCCTTATCTCCATCCACACCCCCTCCCGTCCACTACACTCTGCTGGTTACCGTCACCTTAACTCCAACCTTATAACTACTTCTTACTCCCACATCCAATACTTCTCCCGGGCCACCCCTCTCCACTGGAACAACCTACCACTTCCTATCAGGCAATCCAGCACCCCCCAATCCTTCAAACACTCCCTTAAAACTCACTTCTTCAGGCTAGCCTACCCTTCCTCCACCTAAGCTTACCTGCCCTCCCCATCCACATCATTGTATCTCCTGTTTATTTGCCTTCTCTCACTTAGCATGTTAGCTCTTATGAGCAGGGTCCTCCCTCCTCCTATCATCATCCCTCTACCCTGTCATCATTTCTTCCCAACTTTTTCTCTATACTGTCTATCTCTCTCCTTATTCATCTGCTCCTACACACATATCCAGCATTTTTTTTTCATATATATTGTTCTGCTATTTTTGTACTGTATTTTATTTTTGCATTGTACCTTTATTGTATTCCTTATTCTCTGAATTTATACCTTGTATTAATTATTGTATTGTATATGTAACTACTGGCTTTCCTATTGCCTCTGTACGGCTCTGCGGATACCGTGTAGCGCCTTATAAATAAACGATAATAATAATAATAATACCTTTCCTCCCCCTTAGAATATAAAAATGCAATAAGATTTAGATTCTCACAAATTGCAAGTATTATAAAATCCTAGTGATGCAAAACACCCCTTTTAAGGTAAATCCAATTCATTATTTATGCTTATTCAATAATACAGGGAGAGTAACCTCTGCTAGGAAGGAGGAAATGGAAACCACTCTGAATTATATAAGAGATTTATGTTGAGATTAAACAGCTGGAAATTGTGAGAGACAAATTGTTCAGCTTTCTTCACTGTTTGGAGCAGATTTGCCATATGGATTGGACATGCTGGGTTTTAAGTTTCCCTGTCCTGTTGCCTGTCGATTAATAACTTTGTTAAAAGCCTAGCTAGGGTATCGTGTGTTTGTGAATAATTACTCACTTACAAAATTATCAATCTGAGAAGTTGACTCAAAATTAACCTGTACACCAAACATAATTTCTTTTAAATGAGCCATATGCCATATAACTTGATGGAAATTTGTGGTTATGAAAGATGGGGGGCTATAGATGAGAAGTGGGTCTCTTGTGGGGCCCTCTTTGTAGGGCAGTGGCACCTCTTGGTAGGGGGTTCAAATCTTTAGAATTTAAAGATTAAAACATAACCATGGGGGGTAAGTATATTAAAGAGAAGGTATCAAAAATGTGTTCACAATATGATGGCGCAAAACTCCATCAAATAGCAGCCTACCAGCATATCTAACACATCCCAAAGTGTGTCAAAAATACATTAAGTAAATAAATAAATAAATAGAGTGGGTGCTGGGTGAGGAAAACAAATAAACAAATAAATAAATTAAACTAATAAACACAACCTCAAACTTATGTGAGAAAATCTATAACAATCGTTAAAATAGAATGAGTGTGTCAGTGAAACCAAAAGTTTAAAACAAAAAAAATAAATGACATCAAATGTGGAAATGGTCAAATCAAGCAAGTGACTAAATAGCAAAAAAAAAATATGAAAAAATGTCATTAAAGCTGATTATTGTGATGAACCATTCATAAAAAGTTCAAACAAATTCTATGGAACGTCAATCTCTTTTCATATCCCATCCAAAATACTTGCTCGGATAAGGATATTCAAAATCCCAATGCTCTTTCAAAAGCGGGAAGTATAACTCTATAACAGAGGAAACAAATTTACAGATAGAGAAAAGAAATGTCCACCATTCAAAAAGAATTGAATTAATTTTAAATAGAGAAACACAAACAACTGAACTTCAAAACCGTGAGCACAGAAAGAACTTTCCCTTGTCGTTTCTGTTTTATACACTTATTGGATTTGACATTCATAAATAATCCTTTTCATTACTTAATTACATTTTGAGTTTGATGTTCTATATATAATGTTGCAACATTTTATGAATGGTTCACATTAATCAGCACTATTGATGTTTTTTCATGTTTTTCTTGCTATTTGGTCACTTGCTTAATTTGACCATCTCCATGTACATTGGATGTTATATATTTTTTTGTTTTAAACCTTTGGTGTCACTGACACCCTCATTTTATTTTCATGGTTGTCATAGCTTTGCTCACATAAGTTTGAGGTTGTGTTTATTAGTTTTATTTGTTTAATTGTTTTTCACTCCCAGCGCCCACTGTATAGTATTTATTTAATTGCTTTTATTAAAGAGAAGGCTCTAGCTTTAAGCATCTCAATGTGTAAAAAAAAAGTGAATAAGCCCAATATGTCGGGCTATAGTTATTGCCACATGGGAAATTTGTAGCGCATCAAACACATGAGCTATACGCACCCATCCCTGAGGTGAATCAAAATAGCAAAAAACATTAACAAAAAAAACATTGGACCGGATTCACAACTGTTTTTTTTTTTACTCACGTTCCTATTTTAAAGTACAGAGCTAATGCACACGCGTAGTAAATATTTTACACTATCTACGTACACTATCTACGTAGCGTTTCGTTACGTAGATTGTGTACATGAGGTTTACTGTAGCTATGGCAACAGTAACAAACCTCTCTCCCAGAGGCACGGACAGCCCTTCAAACTGTGATGGCAAACCCGGGACCACAAATTTCCCAGGTCTACACTGCAGCAGTTTAAGGGGTTTTTTTTTTTTACTGCTAATCACCCTGCAATAACCTGGGTTAAATATCCCAGGTAATTGCAGATGCTAATGTGAAAGCGGTATCAGTTATGAGCACACCTCCAGCAAGGAGATTTGAAAAACAATGACCATTAGTGGTATCTAAGGACAAGGTTGAAAAATTTACCTTGGGGGAGGGGGTTTAACAGGCAAAATGAACCAATACAAACATAGAGGGTCGCACCAGCTCTATTAATAAGACACATATAAGTTGCTATATATATATA
>WWET01002925.1:187426-199337 GCA_011038615.1 Limnodynastes dumerilii | reverse complement strand
TCTTAGTGGGTGAGGAAGGTTATTCCAGAGAGTGGGTGAAGCCCGGGAGAAGTCCTGTAACCAGAAGTCAGAGCATTTGTTTAGTGTGGAGGAGAGCTGTATGTCCTGTGAGGATCTAAGAGCACGAGCTGGGATATATCTTGAGATGAGTGAGGATATGTATGCAGGTGCAGTCATATTGATGGCCTTGTAGGTTAGCAAAAGGATCTTGTATTTGATTCTGTAAAATACAGGTAACCAATGTAGAGACTGACAGAGTGGAGAAGCTCTTGGAGAGCATTTGGCAAGAAAAAACAGTCTAGCTGCTGTATGTAATATAGACTGTAGTGGGGTAATTCTATAATGTGGGAGTCCAATAAGGAGAGCATTACAATAATCAATGCGAGAGATGATTAGTGCATGAATGAGAGTTTTTGCAGTGTCTTGTGTGAGATATTTGCGTATTCTGGAAATGTTTTTTAGATGTATGTAGCAGGATTTAGAGACAGATTGTATGTGGGGAACAAAGGACAGTTCAAAGTCAAGGGTAACACCTAAGCATCGAGCTTTAGGAGTAGGGATTATTTCAGTGTTGTCGACAGAGATAGAGAGGCCAGGTGGGTAGCTTCTATTCAAAGGTGGAAATACTATTAGTTCCATTTTAGATAGATTAAGTTTGAGATGATGGGAGGATATCCAAGAAGAAATGGCAGAGAGGCAATCAGTGACACGGGCCAACACAGTAGGTGAGAGATCAGGGGTGGATAGGTAGATTTGCGTATCATCTGCATAGAGATGATACTGAAATCCAAATGACTTTATTAGCTCTAGATATAGCAATGAACCCAACACTAAGCCTTGCGGTACTCCAACAGATAGAGGAAGAGCAGGGGATGTGGATCAAGAAAAGCAAACACTGAAATAGCGATAAGATAAGTAGAATGTGAACCAGGAAAGAGCTGTGTCTCGAATACCCAGCGGTTGTAACATTTGTATGAGAAGAGTGTGGTCAACAGTATCAAAAGCAGCAGAAAGATCCAGTAATATTAAGAGAGAGTAGTGTCCTTTAGATTTCTGAGTGATTAAGTCATTGACCACCTTGGTCAGTACAGTTTCTGTGGAGTGCCAGGAACGAAAGCCTGACTGAAGAGGGTCCACAAGATTGTGTGAGGAGAGGAAGCTAGAAAGGCGAGTGTAGGCAAGTGTTTCAAGAAGCTTTGCAGGGCAATGAAGTTGGGAAATAGGACGATAATTTGAGGGAGAATTGGGGTCAGAGTTTTGTTCTTTCAGAATTGGGGTAATCAGTGCATGCTTGAATAAAGAGGGGAAGATACCAGTCGAGAGAGAGATTGCAGATTGTAGTTAGGATAGGAATAAGCACAGGAGATAGACATCGACTGACCTGTGAAGGCACAGGATCAAGAGAACAGGTAGCAGAGTGGGAAGAGCAGAAAAGAGCAGATATTTAAGGTAGTTAAATGTGCGAAAAATGTGCGAAAAAAATGTGCGAAAAAGGCGTTTAGGGTTAGAGGCCTGAGTAGAAATGAGAGATTGAAAGTAGGATTGTTTGGCTTTGTACAGAGCATTTCGATAAGTGTGATAAGTGTTGGTGTAAGTTAAGAAGTCATGGGATAGAATGGGATATCCACCAGTGATGGTCTACATTATGGGAGAGTCTTTTAAGATTTCGTGTGTCGTTAGTGTGCCATGGCTGACACTGATGTCGCCGTGGTGCAAAAGGGGTAGCAGGAGCGACTTGATCAAGCGCAGCTGCTAGGGATTGGTTAAGGTGAGATGCTGCCAAATCAGGAGAGTGGAAGTTATGAATTGGAGACAGTAGTTGTTCGACCGATTGAGAAAGTTGATTGATATTAATAGCATTAAGATTTCTGAAGGTAAGTGAAGGTTTGATAGAGTTAGACAGCAAAGAGGTAGAACTAGTGGGGGACAGTTTGCAGGTGATAAGGTGATGGTCTGACAGAGGGTTAGGGGCGTTAGTAAGATCAGAGACTGAGCATAGTTTAGATAACACCAGATCAATGCAATTGCCATCCTTATGAGTTGGTGAATCACTCCATGGGCACCATGTGCCTGATATTTCAGTGCTGGGCAGTGACTCCCCTAGGTGGGTGGGTACTTAACGTCTAGATATGGTTCTTTAGGCTGGATGGGTAGCTAAATCTTTGGTTAGGTGTGCTCCCGCTAATTACCTGAAAAAGCCAGTTTATAAGCGTATAACGCTCCCACAAACTGTGAAAATAAACAAGTGATATGTCCTTGCAAGACTGAGATGGGTATTAGATACCTTGGATCCTGCGGATTAGGGTGCACCCTGCGTCTTTCATTGGAGACGATGGCCAGTGTGTCTCTCTTTGCTGGTGTGGCTGCTTGTTACAGCCTCTGGCAAGCTCGTGCTGGGGAGATCCCTTGCACTTTCTCACGCCGTGTGTTGTTTCCGATGCTGCTAGTGCTGCAGATAATAGCGGGTCACGGAGACGGGAAACTACTTGTGACGGATCAGGATCAGCAGAGCATGTGGGCTTGGAAGCCGGATGGGCGGTTTATACGCGTTCTGGATGGAGATGATTGGTGGAGGCCGTGGTCATGTGGTGGAGACACACACTACCGGGCTATAGTAAACAAATCCACGTGGTCGTGGTGTGGTTGCTGGATATGTAAATAGATGTGGGCTATGCGGTGGCTGTATGGATCGAGGGCAGACATACATTAAACACGGATTACATAAATACGAGGTGGGGAGAGCATGTTGATCCAGGCCTACGCTGCCTAGCGGTAATATGCCGGGCGTAAGCGTAAGATCGGCTTAAAAGACGATCTGCGCATGTGCTGGGCAGATGTTGATCTGGTGTCTGTAGTAGCAGCGTAGTAACTCTGGAGGGGGCATTCCCCTCCATTACTACGCTACAGTTAGTGCAGGTAGGCGGGGGGAGGGAGGGTAATGAGGCTGGGAGGGTGGCGTTGGCATAGCAGCGCCGCCGTCCCAGCATATTAACACTCGCTTACGCCAGCTGAAGCTAAGGTAGCCTGCAGCCGGCATAAGCGAGTGTTAATACGCTGGGGCAAAGGGGAATGCAGCGTTGTTAATACGCTGGGGAAAGGGGGAATGCAGCGATGTTAATACGCTAGGGAAAGGGGGAATGCAGCGATGGTACGCTGAGCGTTAGAACGCTCAGTGTACCATCATAGCTCTGGATCAGGCCCACGGACACAATAGCTGGATTTTAAAAGGGAACATGGCTTTATTTACCATAATAAATGAATTGAGCTGAATTGTAATGGTTTGCTATGAATGAATGTCTAACGCTAGAGCATTAAGCAGTGAAAGGTGGTCCAATAGCAGATGGGGGATTCAGCGCCTAACTTAAAGCTTATCTTAACACTTAACCCTATAAGATACTACATTGGCATTCATGGCAAGCGGTCCCATCGAACAACAACCCATTCATCAGCACCTGGAAGGTGGCATACCTAGGGACCCGACCGCTAGGGAGTGGTGTCCTCGCATCGCTCCTGGGTTGAGTACCTTAAGACCGCTTGCAACGAACAACAATAAACATTTAACGCCAAAAATAACCAGCTGACCCCCAACTGCTACCGCACAAACATGCACCGTCTGAAATACATAAGAAAAACTTAAAACTCTGAGGGAGGGAGGAAAAATCTTTCTGCAGTGTGAAGACCACCCCCCTAACCTGACTTTTTATTAACATCACTATACTACCGCCTCTTACCCTGACTAGCCAGTCTAAACTGTAAACAGGTAACCACTTAATCCTAGCCTACCTGGTGTCCTAGTGGAGCCCTGCCTGCCATTTATGGGGTCTTCAGCCCTATGGGGTCTTTGTCCCATTTTATCCCACAAGTAACAAAAGACAGGTCCGGCGCTCAATACAAACATTATATAACACTATGTGTCACCACATTAATAAAAACTTCAAAATGGCCCTGATTCAGAGATTAAAAATAAGGACTGGATCCAGACCCTGCACTTTTTACATACGTTTTGGGGTCTGGCAGTACGAATGAGAGAGGGGAGTGAACTCCCCCTGTCACCCCCCCTCTCTTGTGTGGGTTTTATGACAGCTACGCTATCATAAGCCTGCCTTAAGTGAAATGTCCATACGACCACTGCATACCCTCCAACATGACCCATTCCATTATGACCAAATACTCTGCTTCTCAGTTTCCAACTGTCAGTTACTAAGGTAACCTCCTTGGTTGAAGAGATAAATAGTTTTTAAATATCAGTTAAGTAATTTCACCAGGTGAGTGACAGTTGAAAGCTCAGGTGCAGAGTTTATTGTACCTAATGGAATGGGTCATGTTGGAGGGTTTGCCCATGACCCACTAATATATGTGAAAACCCACACCCACTGTAAAATTTAAATGCTTTCCCCCCCCCTGCCCACCTTAGTGGCCGGAGGGGAAGCATAGCCCATTTCTACAGAAATTGCATCTTACAGAACAAAGTTCCGTACGATAATTGATACATTAGGGCAGTGTTTCTCAAACTCGGTCCTCAGGACCCCCTAATGCTGCGTTCACATTGCCACTGCCTAAAAAGCCAGCTTTTTAGGCAGTGGCAGCACCTGTGTCTAGGTTTCCTTAAAGAATCACAAGTGATATAATGAGCAGCACCTGTGGAGCTTTTAAAATGTGACAGTTAGTAATGAACACACCTGTGCTCCAGCAGTGAGACCTGGAAAACATGCACTGTTAGGGGGTCCTGAGGACCGAGTTTGAGAAACACTGCATTAGGGCATGCACCTTTCAGTCAAAACACCTCACTTACGCACTTTGCATGTGAGGAAAGTTACTCCCGGGGAAAACCATGATGATATCAGGGGAGTCAAATTTCATCTGTTGCAAACAGTATTAGCATTGAAAGGTGATGTTTCCCAGCACAAATCTAAATAACAGTGTAAAAGTGAAGCTGATCAGTATCTGTATGCAAGTAGCAAAAGCAAATTATTCTCCCTGCATGCACAGAATAAAATTAATTTGACTCCCCCTGAAGTCAACATGGTTTTACCCAGGTGTAACTTTACTCTCTTAGGGCCTGATCCAGAGCTACGAAATTGCTGTCCGACGGGCGAGCGTACGACGGTTTTTTGCGTATTTTCGTACGAAAATTCGCACTGCGCATGCCCAGTATGACAGCTTCCGGTCGGCTGGACGACATGAGCGTATAGCGGTCGTATGGTGTGCGAAATTTTCGCTCGAGGGGCGTGCGTTCAGTACGACGGTCGGCTGGGCGCTCGTTTTACAACAGGGAGGCGGGGATAGCCATTTAAATTGTACAGTATGGGCGTGCTAAGCCCGTACGCTCAGCGTATTATGTGCGAAAATTCGTACGGCCGACGGTCGTACCCAGTGTAGGGTATAGCCGCCGTAAGCAGGTACTTTACTATGGGAGTGTTAGGGGCGTGCTTGTTTATTCGCACGGTCGAACGTACGCATTCGCCCGCTGTGCGAAATTTCGTAGCTCTGGATCAGGCCCTTAGGGTCGTATACAGACCACCATATTACATATACATCCGTTGTTTACCAAAATTGTACCATAATCTACGTATCTTTTCGGCACGTAGATTGCATATATGCGTGCTGAAAATATATATATAGTCTTTAAGACCACATACACGCAATCTACGTACCGAAGACATACGTAGCTTACGTTAAAAAATTACTACACATGTGCAGTATACAATTTCGGTAAACACTGGACGTATATGCAATACGTCCGGTGGTCTGAATACAGCCCTTAATTTCAATCTCTGATTCAGGGCCAATATAGCTATATTGGGTTAAGCTCATCTGTCCTGTCCATCTGTGTTTTCTTGTTATTATTCCACAGGTGTAGTACATTTCCTTGCTGGAACTCCCATATCAGCTTCTCTATTTACACCTATCATTGACATCACTTCCTTGTCAGAGCAACAGGTTTCCTTGCCTGCTGATATTGTGTCCTCGCGTCCTCTCGTATGTTCTTGCTCCATGGTTCCAGGTCCTGTGTCCAGTCCTCTGTCCCAGTTATCCAATCCTATTTCCTGTATTTCTAAATTTCTGGTTCCTTCCTGTGTCTCTTGTGTGTGTATTTCCAGTGTTCAGCTGCTCTCTGCAGTATTCAGTCCATGTAGCCTTTCCCACACTACCTATCTGCACTACTCCTACAACCTCTGGATCTTGTCCACCATATTGGTGTCTGCATGCTTGTCCACAGGGTTTGCAGCCAAGACCATCTCCATGTGGTTTGTTTTCAGACCGGTCTGTATTACAATATTGTTATGGTACTGCTTCCACGGTGTGTAGTCTAACTGGGGCCTGGTCTTCACTAGAGCCCCTGGTAGTGGGGATCGGCTCATGTGAAAGGCACTTATAAGGTCACATCCCCTAAAAGGCAGTTCTCTGGTGTAGCTTAACACGTATATATACGAGTAAAAGAAAAATTGTATATTAGTGAAAACACATATGATAAATACACAAGAGAATAGTGAAGTGGGAGTAATACTTGATGCAGTGTAAATAAATACCTACAGAAATTAGAGGGTATCCACAAGGGCAAAAAACAGCTGGTTCACATCAAGTTTACAAGCAGTACTGGAATAAACACATGTGGCAGACAAGCAGGAAAAGACAAACTGACCAGCACCCTAATTAGTTAGAGGCAGTCCTTTAAACTAGCTGGACAGGTGCTGTAAATTAAGCAGCCAGAATAAACCAAACAGCAGCCCCTAGAGCAGTGATGGCTAACCTGTGATACTCCAGGTGTTGTGAAACTACGAGTCCCATGCAAAAGCATAGCGGATACCTGACAAAGCATGATGGGAAGTGTAGTTTCCCAACACCTGGAGTGTCACAGGTTAGCCATCACTGCCCTAGAGTATAAGCACAAAAATGTTAAGAATGCACAAATGTCCAAGAGTGCCCCTAGGGGCGAAAAGTTCCAAAAATATAACAAATAACTGATCAGACTGGAGTTGTGGTATGACTCCTTTCAGTGCCAGCATGTTCACTATTAAAATTAGCACATCGGACTGGCGAACCATGTAGTCCATCGTTCAATGGTACCCATAGGACTTTGAGGTTACATATCAGTGTGTGTTCTTAGTGAAGATAGAGATTCTCACAAACATTGCCGGGCATGGTAGATAAGAAAGTATAGTGAGTTATAGAAATAATTTGTACTCACTTGGATTGGGGTTAAGATAGTTGTAGTAGTACTAGTATATGATTGGAGCAGAAAATTCTGTAAGCTGGTGAAAACTCTGATGATTCATGTGGTAAGTTTAGAAATTAGAAAGCATAATGCAGGAGATGAGAGCAGTCCCACATTGCAAGGTCACTGTGTACTGTCACCGAATAATCCACAGAACAGGATAAGAGGATCACTTAATCTATACTTAGGGATTATTTCACAGACCATGAGTACAGTACTAGCTTACACCATCACCAGTTACCCATGGAGGGCTAGCATAGGAACGTATCTATAAGATAACACCCAAAGACCCCACTGGGGGATGCCCAAAGATGCCTACCATTAGAGCAGACTTGGGGAGGAGGGGTCTATTTGCCCAAATACCAAAAAATATTAATCATTGCTGTACTTTTAGGTCCTCCATTTAAATAATAGCAAGTAACGGAGGAGATACTTCTGATTTATCCTCTGTCCCTGCCCTGGAGTATTGAACTGCTGCCAGAAAAGAGTTTTGACTATATTTGATAGATAGAAATTCTTGGATATTAGTGGCAAATGCATCGCAAGCCTGCACTTTACTAAAGAGGATGCCCTGTGCACATGCATGGACAGGGCATTTATCTAGGAGGTACTAGGAAGTACCAGGAAATACTGGAATGCAGTATAAATTGTATAGCAGTAAGTAGAATACTTTTAGTATTGTAGGGCAGAGACAAGGGTGCAGTGTGTATTTTATGGCAATGACTAAGTGGCTGTCTGCATTGTAAAGCGGTGACTAGGATATGCTTACTTTTATTGTGATTAAAGAAGAATGTGTTCTGTATTTCCTGATGCTCATATGGATACTGCAATGTATGAAATTTTAATACAGAATGGTGTAAAATGATCGTTGTACCTGCAAGGCTGAACACCCTTGCACTGGCCCTGCACTCAAGCACCAAAAACTGTGTTTCCTGTTTTTATCATATTTAAGTAAAGCTAAAACACACAACCAGAACGAAAAGCAATACATTGCACAATTGAAACATAAAAACATAAGCAATATACAGCTGTAAAAGTCTAATGTATAAATGTGTTTTATATGGATAAGCTTTTAAAGTTAGTTCTTGTGCATTGTTATTCTTCTTTGCTCTTCTCATTAAACGATGCTGTCCAATGGAATAAAAGAGTTTTAATTTTAGTAGTTTAGTTTTAACAGTTAGTGTTGAACTGAAACCAACTCTCTCCAGCACTGACAGTCTATGCCAAAAATAATAAAACAAAAAATGTAAAATGTTGTAATAAATAAATGCAAGACTCTCATTCTAATGATACAGTATATGATATTACTTAGTGCTGTTGCGACATCTAGTGGCGGAAGTTTTTTTTTTCAATTTTGTGTATTGAGAGACTTTAGTTCACAGTTCTATTTTTCTATTCCTGCTCCTTATTCTTCCTTAGTAGCCATATGTATTGGAATTCTGCACATGTGCATTTCCATCTTTAGGAACCTGTAGAAACTCTATACTTTTCAGTTTTACAATGTGACTGTGTATGTAACCTCACAGCAAGCCTCCCAAATGGGAGATGGGAGTAACAATTTTGCAACATGGATAGTAATTAGATAATAAGAGCTCTCAGCAAATGTCGCTATTAATATTAGAAGGGGGGGGGGAACAGAATATAAGAGCATGTGATTCATTTTTCTGTCTTGAAAGCCAATTGCCACTTTTAATAAATGGAGTGGGATCAAATAAAGATGATCATCCTTATATAGGTTAGTAAAAGCTGGTGACACATTATATGGTAATTGACCAAGAGAAGACTTAAACACAGTTAGGCTCCAGAGCAAGGGCGCCAACAGACACCTTGCTAAATCACATGCACAAGTGCCGCTATTCCCAGAATGACTTGTGGGTCCTGAGTTCTATCCTAGGTGCATTTCCGAAGAGGTGACATGCAGAAAGCCATTCCAATAAGTAGCAGGGGAGAAGTATGCTAATAGCTTAGTGAGGTTGTGCTCCATACTATCCAGACTTCCGCTTCTCATGTAGAAAAGTATTAAGGTAAAGGATCAAGGAATGTAAGTCCACAAGAGCAAGGGGAGTCCACATAGAAGCAGGGATCCACCACTGGATCACTTTAAGCTCTAATCGCAGTGGAATGGAAAGACTGGATCTGGTCCAATATTTCTGTTATATTTCAAGCAGAACACGTCACACGTCTTTTTAAGTAAAAAAAAATACATGCTTAATATAGATTAATATAAATTATAAACTATATTTTGTTAGCCAGTTACTCAACTTACTAGTGGTTAAAATAGTTTTCCACTTACTGCAGGAATATCATAACAATGTCAGACAATTATAGTTCACGCAAAATGTGCATAATACATGATTTAGCTGAGACGTGTTTTGGTTTGTCTTATTTATCCTGTATATATACTTACATTTGTGTGTAAAAACAATAAATACAAGAAAAATGTGAATGTGCACCATATAAATGACCTACTTCTATCTCTTCTTACACTCATGAATGATGCATTGAAGAGCTCTGTGGGCTTTATTTCTGGAGAAGGTACAGTATAGCATCTGTGATTAACACATGGTTCAGCACCCTGGACAGAGGATTCTCTAAATAAGCGGACTTAGCCTTTTTATCTTTTGAATACTTTACTAGCAACAATAATAAGTAGCAATAAGAAAATATTTTTCCCCAAAAAATTTTGAGATGATTTCTTCTTTGGATATATATCCAGAAATAGTACTATTCACACAATAGACAACATTTTCATTAAGCTTTAGGCACAGGCAACTGTTTGGTCTCTCTTTGTGATATATAACTTGATAAAGTTACAAAACACATGTACAACTTACAAACATTGCCTAAGATTGGTCTCAATCCTTTTGTTAGGCCATTCCAAAACCACATGGCAATCCCAGGAAGGCAAAAAAAAATTGCACGTTTGGTGATGGTTCCTCATTTTCTTTGCAATCGTTCGGAAGTGTTTTTATTATATTTAGTATAACATTTTAAATGCTCATGGGAACCACAGGTAGTCTGTAAACTTGAATGTGACCAAATAATTAGCATTAGCAATTGTAGATTTTAAGCATTGCCACCTTCATTTTCAGTTTAGTAAATCTGGCCCTAAGTGTGCTAGCTAGCAGGTGTTTTGTGTTGAAAAACGACCACTATTTTCACTCATAGATGTCCTTGTAATGTTCTTGCCTTAGTTTCCACTCCATTGTACAAACTCAGCATAAGTAGTTATGGCACGTCCTTATAAAAATAAAAGGGCTCATGCTATATCCCTTTAGTTTGTTTCACCTTTGTTTAACCCTAAATCATATTGTTTGAACTCTCATTTTATGATTGCATTTTTAAACCAATAATGTTTTGGGTTTTTCATGTTTTTTATTGAGATTTTTCTTTTTTTAAACAAAAGAAAGCACTACAATGACGTAAATAAACCATTACACATGATGCAGTAAAATAATTTTTACATTGTACTTTAGCACCATATAAGTAGACCAAATCAGTAGCAGTATTTGAGACCACACAAAACACAGAGTTACAAAAAGGGGATATTCCCGCAGGTAGTAAAAGATGGAGTTGTGTACATTAGTAATACAGAATAGCTGTACTTTAATGACAAAGAATAAAAAAAGTATTTAAAGAAGAGAATAAACCTATACTCCTGTCCTGACAATAAGAGCCATCCCTAAATAATAAATTGAATTCCATTTACCCCAGATTTTTTCAAATTCATTCACGCATGCACAGGATGTGTAGATAAATCTCTAATGGTCGATTGAGGAGTTTACAAGTGAAAGCCACTCTCCAATCGATGGGGGAGACGAGGCACACCAAGTACAGGCAAAACAGACTCTCGTCCACATACACAGAGAATTAACATGTCTGGAGATCTGAAGACAAAGAGTCTCCCACACCTACACCAAACAGGCATACACTGGGTGCAGGGAAATTAGTAACTATACTTTGCACACACCAGTACACTAATCCAAAATCTCTGAAAACAGGGGTATGCCCAGACTAAATGAAAGAAATTTTCATCACTATACCCACATTTAGGACAAAGAGCAGAAGGGGAGACACTGAATTTAGCAATTCTTGCAGGGGTGAGATAGGCTCTGTGTATAGGATAAATCTGTATTTGTTGAGTATGTAAACTGGATGTCAAGTTATAGGAGCTTCGTCTAAAGGGCCCAGGTCTGCCTGCCACATAGTTCTCAATTTATCTAATTTGCCTGTAGGCAAAGCACCGAGCAGGCAAAAATATATAGCTGACACTCAACTCTCAGAACCTATGTCAGACAGCAAAGTCCTAACTGGGGAAATGGAGCAATCTAATTGGGTTTTTCCGGGTTTGAGCTTGCAGAGCATGACGCAACTGTACATAGCAATATAAGTATGCGTCAGAAACAGCAAACTCAGATGTAAGCTGTGGGAAGGGTTTGATGTTGTTCCCAGAGAAAAGGTGATAAAAGGTATCAATACCACAAGAAAACCACACCACAGCACCTTCAAAGTGTAACAATTCCCAGAACGCAGAGTTTTGCCTCATCGGGGAACAAGGGTCTATCCCATCTCCCCCAAAATTCGACATATTGGGCCTGATCCTGAACAACGATGTACGTTACATCGCTGACTCCCCCTGGCACTCCCCCTGTGCGGGCGTATGGCCCCTTCCTTACGCCGGGTGAAGGCTACCCT
>WWET01002925.1:115985-145085 GCA_011038615.1 Limnodynastes dumerilii | reverse complement strand
CTGATTGACACATCAACCTTTCAACAACAGATCATTTAGCAATTAACTGCATTATGGGCACTATAACCAGTTTTTCCTTTATATTTGTCTCTCAATAGACAATAATAGGCTATTTTCAAGAAGTCATTACTAAGAAAACAATTTTCCACGTTATTTTTGCCTATTTCTATGCAGTAATAAAACAAAAGCTACTTCCATTAAGAATTAAAAAAATGCCTATACCTGCACTCCCAAGACTTGCAGCCAATCTCTATCCTAGGTGATTAACACTTCTCTCCCCTTATTACAGAGACAAATAAATGCCCCTATAGAACATATACAGAAATATACAAAGATCGAGGTACCGGCGCTGGTATACTCTACTATCCTAAACTGCTACCAATAGAAAAAAACTCTTTGTGTATACACAATACTGATAAGAGCTGAAATTCCTAACCCCACAATAGACAATAGTGCTGTTAAATTCCCTCTTTACATTCAAGATTTAAAATGCATTCATTCACCAATGAACATCGTATCAAACACTCTCTCAGATACAAATTCAGATCTACTCCAAATGCTGAAGTTATAAACATGCAATATCCCTTCCAAATTTCTGATCCTAAAAAGTTCTTATTATAGTCACTTTACACTGCACTCACTGTCCGTTAGTAATAATGCAGAAGTAAAAGAGGAAAAATACAAGGTAAAATAGAAGGGCACAATGTTCTTCAGAAAATCTTCTAAGACCCAATTCCAACGTTGGTAAGTTTTGTAAGTAACCAACCACTCTCAATCAAACTCTGAAGTGTGCTCGTTCATAGGTCAGTTACCGTATTACCCCTTTCATTCATAGTACTCTAAATCTTCCCCGAACTCGGCTGCCAAATATTGAATTGTTTTCCTCTCAAGTGCCAAATATCCACTGTTCCACACTCCTTTCTTCTTGCATTGTCTGTGCTTCGTATTATAATGTAATGTATTTCATCCATAAAGACTCCTTTTAAGGTAGTTTTCAACATTCCATAGTAGGATAATATTTTGTAATGCTTATTGCCTAGGAAAAGCCCTTTTTTTGTGATTTTTAAAAAAATATTCTAGTAAAGAAGGAGGCAGATTATTATCATGAATTCTATGATGACATACTGTCCTTAATCTCCTGATTTAATTTATCAAAATAAATAATGCTAAGTCACATATTTAATGTTTTTGTTTGTTTTGGTGTTTAAAGTGTTATTTACTTAATTGCTTATGCCACAAAATAAACTGTCAATTGTTCCCCACAAACTATGCTCTTGTGACTTGAACAACCCCCTGACCCCCCACACTCCTGTGTCACTCTCAGCTGTCCGCCCCCCTGATGGCTGTGTCACTGTCAGCTGCCTGACCCCCAGACTTCTGTGTAACTGTCAACTCTCCGCCCCCAGACTCCTGTTTCACTTTCTGCTAGTCAATAGGAGTTGACAGTAAATGACTGAATGTAACTTTAAATTCGAGTAATATAAACAACTATTGCATAAACATTGGGACCCTAAGTCCACAAGTTCAGTTTATCTCCAATTTCTAAAGTGGATACATAACTGCAGTTTTCAGAGATGGCATCAAGAGGCTGCAAGCATTCTGCAGATTAATTTTGCTATGTCTGCGGCCACTTTACAAGGCAAGACCAAAAGAATTTGTATGGAAACTACCAATGCTTCCAATATTACTGAAACAAAAAAGGGACAAATAAGCCCTTCCCTGGTCCTGCCTAAAACACCACCCATGGTCCTGCCAAAAACTCCACCCATTTCATGAAACCACATCCATTTGGCACGGGGCAAAACAAACAAATCAGGACTGTCCCACTCGAATCAGGACAGTTGCGAGGTATGAAACTACTGCTCACTTAAGCAACTGTTACTTCTGCATGATAGACCCTTTCACACGTGAGTCTGGCAAGAATGCACATGCTATCATGTATCCAGTTCTTCTTTCATCTACTGCCCCAGTGCCACATTGTCCAGAGCTTCCTGTGCTCACATCTCCACTGAGAGAGAAGCCATCTTCACAAGAGAGTAATTCAAAGAACAAAGCCGATGTTGCATATCCAGAGTGTACAACTGAGGAGAGAAACTCATACCACCCCAACATAAACAACCTCAATGATTTGATCATAGAACTTGGTCTAACCACGTCAAATGCTAAGCTTTTGATATTAAGGTTGAAGCAGTGGAACTTGTTGGATGCAAGTGTGCTAGTCACAAATCAGAGTAAACGCCTCCAATCCTTTTCCTGCTTTTTTGACCATCAACATGGCCTTTGTCTCTGCCACAATGTAATCGCTCTATTTAACACAATTGGAATTACCTTACACCCAAGCGAGTGGCTCCTCTTCATTGAAAGCTCATCAAAGAGTCTCAGAGCTGTGCTGCTCCATAACGGGAACAGGTACCTGTCTCTTCCACTGTCTCACTGAGGGGCAATTGTTGCTGTAACTGAATGTCTCTCTGACTGAAAACTATGTGGACTTTGGTGAAGAACTTCAGCAGAATGGGGTTCAGGATGTTCCTGAAAGTCCACATTCTTAATACTCATCTTTAGAAATTTAAGGAGAACATGGAATCATGCTTGGAGAAACAAGGAATGCACTTCCACCAAAATATTATGGAGTTTGAATGCCAGTGCCAAGTACAGTATAACAAGATTATGGGAGACTGCATTTGGAGGTTGGTTCGTTAAAGTGATGCACTGTATAACTGTAAATCTCGAAAAGCTACTCACTTAATAATAATTTTACCGTCATGGTCAGTGCTCGAAGTGGACCGGTATGCCATACCAGCATTTCTAAAGCACTGACTGTGAGGCAGCTCTGAGTAAGAATTTAGCTGCTCATAGAATTTTAAGATTCTATGAGCGGCTGTATTTTTACTCAGAGCGGTTTCAAAGAGTACCGCTCACAGACCGCTGCCATCCGTTGACAGAGCTGAATGGACACAGAGGGGCAATTGTTGCTGGACACAGAAGAAGGATCAATAAGGCTGGGTGGAAGCAACTAATGTGATGAGCAATACGACTGGCTGGACACAGAGGGGGCAATACGATTGGGTAAAGTGAAGGTGGGGACAATAAGGCTGACTACACACAAAGTGGGGGGTAATAAGACTCTCTGACACGAGGGGCAATAAGGCTGGGGACGCAGTCTGGACATGGGACAATATGGCTGGGTAGTTACTCAAAAAGAGGGTCTGGCTGAACATAGAGAGGGGGCAATAAGACTGCTTGGACAGACAGGGAGAGGACAATAATGCTGACTGGACACAAAGAGGGGGGAATAAGGTTGACTGGGCACACAAAAGGAGGGGTAATAAGGTTGGAAGGACAAACAGAAGGAGGGGACAAGGCTGACTGGGTACAAATAAAGAGGGGGGGCAATATTGCTGACTGGACCCAGGAGTAGGGGCAATAAGGATTGGTGGACACAGAGGGGGCAATAAGATTGGGTAAAGTGAAGGTGAAGGGCAATATGGCTGACTGCACACTAAATGGGGGGGTAATAAGGCTGTCTGGACACAAAAGGGGCAATAAGGCTAGGCAAACTGAAGGGGAGACAAAGTCTGGACACAGGGGGACCAATATGGTTGGGTGGTCACTCATAAAAATGATCTGTAAGACTGGCTAAACATAGAGACTGTTTGGACAAACAAGGAGGGGAAAATAACGCTGACTGGACACAAAGAGGGGCAATAAGGCTGGCTGGGCACACAAAAGGAGGGGTAATAAGGTTAAAAGGACAAACAGAAGGAGGGGACAATAAGGCTGACTGGACTCAGGAGTAGTGGCAATAAGGATGGGTGGACACATAAAGAGAGGGGCTATAAGTCTGGCTGGACATGAAGAGGGGGCAAAAAGACTGTTTGGACAAACAGAAGGTAGGGACAACAAGGCTGGACACAAATAAAGAGGGGGCAATAAGGCTGGGCAAATAAACAGCAGGAGGAAACAATAAGGGTGACTGGACACAAATAAAGAGGGAACAATAAGACTGGCTGGACACAGAAGGAGGGGGCAATAAGGCTGGCTGGGCAAACAAAAGAAGGGGATATAATGCTGGTGGACAAACAAACAGAAGGAGGAGACAATAAGGGTAACTAGACACAAATAAAGAGGGGGCAATAAGGCTGACTGGACAAAGGAGGGGCAATAAGGCTAGCTGGGCACAAAAAAGGAGGGGCAATAATGCTGGTAGGACAAACATACAGAAGGAGGGGACAATAATGGTGACTGGACACAAATAAAGAGAGAGCAATAAGGCTGGCTGGAAAAAGAAGGAGGGGGGGGCAATAAGGCTGACTGGACACAAGTAAAGAGGGGGCAATAAGAATGACTGGATACAGAAGGAGGGGCAATAAGTCTGGGTGGACACTCATAAAGAGGGGGCTATAAGACTAGCTGGACAATGAGGGGCAATAAGCAATAAGACTGGCTGGTCACACAGAAGGAAGGGACAATAAGGCTGGTTGGGCACACACAAGGAGGGACAATAAGGTTGGTTGGACAAACAGGAGAGAACAATAAGGCTCGCCTGCCCCTAGAAATGGCCCTGTGTGGGAGCGATCATTGTTTTTCCCTAGCGCTAACCAGATCATTTAATTAAACATGAAGCGTTCAGTGTAGAAATCATGACCCACATGACATGCACACATTGTGATTACTCAGTGTTGTCCTGTTTACTTTGCCAAACTCAAGACACATCTGGTGCTGAAATATCCATACCCCCACTTCTAAATTTCCATTTCGAGCACTGGTCATGGTTGTAAAAAGTTATGGCCCTAATTCAGAGATTTAAAATAAGAGAGGAAAGTTACACCTGGGCAAAACCATGTTGATTTCAGGGGAGTCAAATTTCATCAGTTGCAATCGGTGTTATAGTTGAAAGGAGATGTTTCCCAGCCCAAGTCTAAATAGCAGTGTAAAAGTGAAGCTGATCAGTATCTGTGTACAATGAGCAAAAGCAAAGTATTCTCCCTGCATGCATAGAATAAAATTAATATGACTTCCCCTGAAATCAACATGGTTTTGCCCAGGAGTAATTTTCTTCTTATTTTCAAGCTCTGAATCTGGTCCTATATGTTTATTTTCATACATAGATTGTTTTTTTTTTTCCCCCTCTGGTGGGAGTTGCTGCCACAAAATGGTTCTTTTAGAAGAGTAAGAGTTAGGGTAAGGGTTGTGGTTAAATTCATACTCACCATTCGCAGCAGCGTATCTGTCTTGCGTGGATCAATTGCTTTGCCTCTGCAAACTGGCTAGGAGAGAACAGCCCTTTTCGAAAAAGGGCCATACACATCGGCGACCCACGCCTTTTTTTTCTCACATTGTGCAAAAGAAAATGATCTGAAATAGGTACAAAGCATAAAATGTTGTCACAATGCAAACTTTGAGGGGAAAAACGCATTATTCTGTACTTTTAAGAGAAAAGCAAATTAAGAAACAGCGCTTAATACCAAAGAACAAAAATGTTATTACATCTGTCAACCATTCTAATATTATCTCCAGACTTCACATATGTTTTTTTCTATGACAAAGCTGGATCTTGAGTAATGAGTTTATTTAATATTCTTATATATCCATACCTCTGCTGAACTCTGCTATCCAAAAATGTAATATAGTTTCTTTCTGATGCAATAGCACATTACGGACATTGGGGTAGATCCTGAACAACGTTTGCTTTACGTTTGTTCGCGTAGCGAATTTTCGCGTACGTAAATTCGCTACGCTACCCTTAACACACCCCCTGCACGGACGTATTTTGTGAAAATACGCTACCCAAACCCTACCTTAACTTTTCCAGACGTAACACAATACGTAGCGCGCGTGGCGTACAGACTACGCGAACGTACGCAGCTTAGCACGCCCATACTGTACACTTTAAATACCCCCCTCCGCCTACTTCACGTAATTCGCACGTAATCCTCGCAAACGTAATTTTGGCACGCCCACACGTAATTACATACGTTCGCAATACGTGAATTCTCCTTACGTTAGAAAATACGCTACGCGAATGTGCGTATTTTCTGCGGTGCGCATGCGCAGTTCGCTCTAAACTGCGAATTTACGTGTATACCACACGTAAATTCGCAGAAAAACGTACAGCAGGATCTGCCCCATTGTGAACAGTAACACTGCTGTTCTATAGAAATTCAATAAGGACAAAGAGGCCGATCAAGAGCTGCGGCCTCTATGGCCGTATGGCGGCCCTATGCGTAAGAACGGCATTTCTTCCGCTGTGCGCATGTGCCAGTCAGATGTTGCCCGGTGTAATCCATGGCTCTGTGAGCCATGGATCTAGCGTCCGTAACTACAGCGTAGTTACGGACGAGGAGGGGGGGAGGGAGGGTAATTAGGATGGGAGGGCTGGGTATAGTGCTTTACACTCCTGTGTGAGCATAGTTAGATACAATTACGCCGGCTGAAGTTAGGGGAGCCTTCAGCCGGCGTAACAGTTTCTAACTACGCTCACACAGGGGGAGGGACAGACAGAGCTACGCTGGCCGTACTTACAGCCTGGATCTGGCCTAAAGTCCTCTTAAATGACAAAAATATTATGAACCTATTTTATACTCCATCTAAACAGAAAAATAGAAATATAAACAAATGTTGGCATAATTGAACCTCATGGAGTATAAGTACTTTGGTAATAAACTAAATCTCAAAACAAGAACTCATTCTTATGCAACACATTCTACAGCAGATTGGTATTGTGACTTAGGATCGGATCCAGATCTACACATGCTCTTCTTACGTGCTGGGGTCTGGCAGTATGCACTAGAGAGGTTCTAAGTTCCTAAGTTCCATATGATAGTACTTACGTAATACTAACGTAACATCAAAACAGCCCACTTACGCACTTTGGCCAGATTTGGAGTTAATAAAGATAGCCCACATACACACGCAATGTACATAAGTGGGCTAAATGGGCAGACCGGCGCATGTGCCCTCCATATGTTACGTTAGTGTTAACACTAACGTTACTACCATCATACTGAACTTAGTTCCATATGATGGCATTTAAGTGGGAAGGGGATGTGCTTCCTTATGGCAGCGTAAGTCACACTTTTTCCAAACGAGAGAGGGGAGTGATGGGGAAGTTCATACCCCCTCTCGTTCGGACGGACAAATTTCCGCGTGCTTGGAAAGCATGCAGGAGTCTGGAACCGGATCTTTGTGTGCATAAGTGGGCAAACGGGCCGACCAGTGGGTCCGGTCCATAGGAATTAATATGTCCTTTACTGATAACTGAAAAATACATTAATTTATTTCAGTTTGGTTGTCCATGTTGACTGGCATAAATCTATTACATTTTAGAAAGCCTACAATTGGAATAAACATTATGAACTATTTTACTAATATACACATTTCCAGAAAAACGTATGACTTTACGTCCATCGTGTATTCCCCTGGGGTATTACTATTTTGGTATGATTCCAATGTTTAGGTCTCTAGGTATTTTTATTTTTTGTTGCCCTCTATACCTCTTCTGTTTCGTTATCTGCACCAAAGAAATCTCCAGAGGACAAGGAAACTTTGCAGAGATGCAAATAAACATCTCTAATGCTCCCGCAGCTTGCTTCATATGCAAGATTTAGATTTATACCTGCTATGCACATATACTAGTATAATCAATCATGTCCCTCTAAAATGTATTCCTAACTTGTTGTGTGATTAATATAAATGTGATAAATATTCTGGTGGCAAACTCACCTTACAAAATCATCATAATTTGCATTAGGGCATTTATAAAGACATGATATAAAAAAAATCATGGTCTCACTTAGGCTGTTAAGTGTATTATAAAGCAGTTAAAGGCACAGTCGATGGATTAAGATAATGCTGACAATGATGTAACATAAAACTTTAGTAACAACAATGTTCTCTTCCGTGGATATGTTTGCAGATAGTTTGGTTGAAGTGTTGACAGTTTTACCTGGTTTATTGTTACTGAATGTATTATTTGTTTTTAAATTGCAATGAACCAGTAAAACTGTTTGACATAGTGCCAGAGGTTTTACTGTATAGCTTTCAATTTGATCAAGCCTTGTCAAAACATGGCCATACATACAAGCCTGTTCCTTGTAACTTTACATTTTCTGCTTCCACTAACAATATTGTAATAAACAGGGACATGGGACCGGATTCACACTTAAGAAGCTGGAGCTTTTTAAGTGCAGTGCTTTAAGAAATGAACTACTACGCATTTATGCAAACTACGTACCACTTAGGTACGCCCTGCCGTTCTGTGCATGCGCCGGGCATATTTTGCCCGGCGTGAGCCATGGATCTAGCGTCGGTAATTAGTTATGGACGAAAGGGCGTGCAGCTCCGTAACTATGCTGTAGTTACAGAAGCTGGGCGGGGGGAGGGAGGGTAATAAGGACGGGAGGGCTGGGTTTAGTGTGATACGCTCCTCTGTGAGCGTAGTTACACACAGTTTCGCCGGCTGAAGTTAGGGTAGCCTTCAGCCGGCGTAACTGTGTGTAACTATGCACACACAGGGGGAGTGACAGGTGGAGTGGACCAGAACTATGCTGGCCATACTTACGGACAGCGGGCCAGCGTAGCTCTGGATCAGCCCCATGATCTGTGGAATCAGTCATCATGTAATTTAAAATAAAAATACTTTTCACAGTCAGTTTCTCACTTCTAGTTGCCACAATTCTGCAAATGTGTAAGCCATATTCATAGTTAATTAAAGTAATTTGTAAAGCAGAATTAATATGAATATATGATATGATGTGGAAGGTTATGTGGCAGAAAACCTATTCATAAAATACAGCATTATACTTAATACTGATAAATATAAATGTGGAAAATGCTTTCCTTACCCAAAAACGTCAAGATGTAGCAAGTAAATAATGAACTACCTAGACAAGAAAGAATGACAATATTTGAGCACACCACAGAGGTGCAATATACCACTACACCTACTGCTGGGAAAAAATCATTTCTTTTCTGTCAAAGGCACCAGCGTGCACTAACACTTTACTCACTGGAAATGAGAGTGAATCTGAGGGAACCCTGATACCACCACACACACACACTGACTGCAATTATTATCACCATCACAACAGCAACAAAAAAGTATTAATGACAGTCTGTTAAATACAGCTGCTTACTGCCCAGTACTTGGACCGTCCTGCTAATCAACTCGAGCCACAGAATGAGAGGATTGTCCTGCCATGTCATAGTGTGCATGTCTTCAGTTAAGCCTAACATTTATCTGTCAGTTACTTTAAAATAGTTCCCTAAGAAAGAGGGTCTGAAATATTTTACAGTACCTGCCATCCTTAATGGATTTTTATTTTTTGAGTTAAGTATAAGTGATTTTTTATAACAACTTATTGATTTGGTCCATCTTCTCTCTCTGCATGAGAATTAAAAACATTTTATTCTTCTACACATATGTTTATGCAAATAACTGGTCTACACTGTCTGACGCTGTGCTCTTTCTCCCCCAAAAATGACCTGGGATTGTTATTATTGACATAAGCATTATCAGGATCTACGGCCTGTATTCAGAGTACCGCATTTATGCAATCTATGTAAGAAAAAGATACGTAGATTACGTTAAAAAAATGACTACGCATGTGCTGTAGTAAAGATCACTAAACACCGGACGTATATGTTATACATCCGGTACTCTGAATATGGGCCTACATGCACAAATGTATGTCAAAAACTACAGTAGAGCTCAGATACTGCTTTTCATTCTAAGATGCTCATTTTGCGACATGGGGGAGAGTTAGATTGCAGTCCATTAGTTAATCATTTAAGGTTTATTTACCAATTAACGGCTGATAAGTGATAAGTAAATAATGGTTTAATGATTCCTTAAGCCCTACTCAACTTTTCCCAGCAGGTTGCCTGTCATGCAAGCAATTTCCCACCATGTATTCCACTGATTTTGTACATTGGTACCATGTTGGTTCAGTGACTGTGGGAACACTGGCCTTTGGAAATAGCTCAGAATTCATGGTGTTTAATTGAGCTGATTAGGCTTTAGTGCCTGTTTGTAAGATTGTTAGTAATGGAAAAATAGTTCTAGGGTTTTACTGTGCTAGGAGCTATGACCCAAAAAGTATTGGTTACACAACGTTACATGACACTCTTTGTACGCAAAGTGCTTGAGAAGATCCCGATTCTTGCTAGGTAGCCAGAATGCTGCTCTCACAGTAACTGGAATTACCACAATCCTTGCTGTGGTTAAGCAGCCAGGTCACTGTGTAAAAAGCACAGCCATAACTTCAGGTACTGCATGTGCTAGAGTGATTAAAAGGTCCCAGCTAACAGACAGGACTCAGACCAACCAGAGGTGGGAGGCTTGCTTGCCTCTCTAGCTCTGATTGACTATTCTGTGTTTAAATACCCAGCAGTGACATATTTTTTGCTCTTTGTTCTGCCATTTGTTTTTGTACAGTCCCTCTGTTCATCCCTGGTATCTATGCGTATTTTCTGGTTTCCTGCTTTCTCCACCTGTGTGTATTTTGCTGATTCTGTACCTTTTCTACCTCTGTTGTTACCTGCTCATGTGTAGCCATTCCCTGTTAACCTAAATCTATTTTTATTATTTTTGTGTTTTGGCTCCACTACTCCTGTGCTGGTCTCTCAGTATCTGTATCTGTTCTGTTATTAGTACCCTATGTACATCTATTTACCCATACCTATCTGAGTCTATTCCAGGAACCTACTGACTGTGTTCTGGACATAATTCTTGTTTGTGTTTGTTAACATATATTTTTTAATGATTTTAATGGCCATTTTGTGTATGTATGTATATATATATATATATATATAATAAAAATCCACAATAGGTGAAATACCAGCACTCCAGTAAAATGTAATGCAAAGTTCAAAATTTATTCCATAAATAGGGATACACGCAGGGAGAATATAGACGCTTGTCTTCATCAATAGTGACTGTTATGAACAGAAAGCTGAGCAATGGGAAACAAATTCATATCAAGATCCAATAAAGCAAAAGCAACACGAGTCCTTAGGTCAATAGACCACAGTGATGAGACTCCAACGTGTATATGCAAAAAAGATCACAGGCAATACGTTCCACAGTAAAATGCTCTTAAACATTAGATAGAACAGGCTCAGACACGCTCACCACCGACAGCTGTTTCAGCAGCGCCATCGTCAGGGTGCGTAAATATCGGAGGCCAGCAAGTGTAGACAGTCTGAAACGGCAATGATGAAATAATGACCAAACAGCATATATATATAGACTCACCATCCGACATGAACTCCCGCCATAGAATCCACGCTGTTTCCGCCGGACCGCAGGTCGCTCCCATCCGACGTCACTGCAGCGCCCGATGTGTTGCTATGGCACTACCCAGACGGCCCTTGGACGCGCTGCGGGAGATAAATATGCACAATTAACAAATCCAAAAGGTTATATACAAAAAAGGCACATATAGAACATGTTATATAAGGACCAATAAAAGTATTTTACAAAAAGCAAGCCATATACATATAGGGATTTGCTCTAAATATACTTGTCGAAAAACCTCCCTCAGATCGCTCAATCAAAATATCTAAAAAACTAATCTAACTGTTGCTGTATTCCATTGTAAATCTGATCAATCCATCCAACTTATTCAGTTTATCGACAAATGTAAGAAGTTCTTTTGTAGTACCTGACCATAGAAAGAATAGGTCATCTATAAAACGAGTAAAGAAGGGAATATATTTAGAAAAAACATCATCACCAAAAATATGTTTATGTTTTATAGTATATTTAGAAAGGACACAGTCAAGAATACATTGCTTAGGGCGAATAGTTTCCACCCCAATTCCCTTATGCACAGATGCTGAGGGTGGTACGCACCACCTCAGACCGAAGTAGACTTGAAACAGCATTAAATGAGACGGCCATCCGCTTTAGACAGAGGGGTTATCACAAAAAAGAAATCGAGTCAGCCAGAATTAGGTGTTTGAAATTAGATAGAATTTTGAACCCCAAGCCTAAAGAAAAGTCAGAATTAAGTCGTATGATTTTCAAAACGACATATTCTACTATGTCTAATCTTCTTAAAAAGGTGATATACCATCATTGGAATATTTTATCATCAGACACCAAATTGGGCAAAATCATAGGGGGGCCACCCATGTTCAGCTTCCAGAGAAGTAGCAATCTCAAGGATTCATTGGTCAAACGGGATGTTTTACCAATTAAAAATAAAAGTTGGTTGTCATTAAAACCTGGGGCATTTAAATGTCCAGGCTGTGTAAATTGCCAGTTTATGATGGTAGGTAACAATTTCCAACATCCAAATAAGGATTTTAATTTCAAGATTAGACATAGACTTACATGTGAATCTAAATATGTCATATATTTGATTATGTGCCCATGTAAAAAAATTTACATAGGTAAAACGTGCAGGATGCTCAAAGAGCGCATTGCGCTACACAGATCCTCAATTAAAAAGGCGTTTCATCTTATGGATAATGCGACTCCACCAGTGGCTAAACATTTGATTGATTTAGGTCATAAATTAAGCGATTTACGAGTAATGCCTATTGCACATGTACCTCCACTACGACAAGGGGATAATAGGGATTTGCTCTTGTTAAAAAAGGAGGCAAAATTGATATTTTTGTTTGAAAATTTAGCGCCCAATGGACTTAACGAAGAATTGGGTATTGCCTGTTATTTATAAATAACTTTCTATTGTCACCTATAGAGATTGCCACTAATGATTGATAGCACAGACACATGGGATAGCTTCATTATTATGTTTATGTTTAATTTTACATCTTGATAATAAGCTCTATTAGATTCCTCTATATATGATTGCTGTTACTGATTTAACCCCTTTATGGAGTTTCTTCACTAACCGTATTCATATTTGTAATTCAGGTTTATTGTGTATACGTATTGCTTGATCCATCCTCCTTTCATTGTCCTTATCTAGTTATCCATTATGTACTGTACAAGCAGAGATGAATATGTATTTTGGTGTTTTGTATTTGTAATTGTAACTGCAGCTTATGTCAGCCATTGCTTCGGCTCTGTGGTGTGTTTGGAACGCACTCCGCGCCCGTTGCCATAGTAACGGCGATCGCTGGCGTCGTGTGACATGCGCGTTTGTATGATGCACCTGTCGCTGACGTCATTGGTGATGGCCGGTGATTGTGGCGCAAGCAGTCGGAGGTGCGGCATCCATGCCGCACTGAATAGAGTGATTGCGTTATGACGTTCACCTGTGGTAAGCATATTTATTACTTCGGGTTACTAGCATTATTCACACTCATTTTTGGCAGTTATACCCCTGAGGACGGCACATGTAGTTGCCGAAACAGCTGTTGGGTCCATGGAGTTCCGGAGGCATTAAAATCCCTACATCAGCCTGAATAAGGTTCTATGTTCCTTGTATTTGGATTAATATATTGTGTCCGTATGGGCTGAAGATATTTGCACATTTGAATGTTTGTTGGACATTACTATTGACCGGAATACACTCCATTTAATGCTGCTAGTTTATTTTTATGGACACTAATGAAGATGTTATCATTACTGCACTAGCACTTTTTCTTGTACTTGGGATATTTCTCCTCTTTTTTTGACTACAATAAATACCTTTATATTGGAGTGCTGACTGTATCTCTATTTTTGGGGGATTTATCTATACACTTGAACTTCAAAGCTTTTTAATAGCTAATTTAGTGAAACAAACATAGCCAGAACCATCACCATGGGTCTAAATATGGCCCAGTATCCTTACCATATATAACAGACATGCAGGAAGGATACCTTCTTTATTGGCCTTTGCACCAAAATGTTAAGTTACAGCTCTGTTTGCCCCTGGAAAATCACTAGGGATCATCTCCAAGAATTGTAAGTACCTGATGTTTACAAATGTAGGGGTGTATTCAGAGATCCATTTTTTAAAGGCACGCAATTATACGCACGGCCGGAGCAAGAAAACACCCACCAGCAACCCTGAAACTCCCCTCTCCCGGATGTGCGGCCGGTGACTTACGAGTCCATAGACTACTCTGTTCTTTCCGTGTGTACTTACATGTGTATATGTGCTCCGTCTGTGTGATTCTTGATAACCGCGCCTCCATGTGTTCATTTAAGTGCTGTTACACGCCGGCATCTGGCTATGCTGGCGTGTAACGGAGCTCACAGGGTTCCACCCCTGACGCGGGACGATGCGATACTAATTCCAATTTGTATGCGGGAGTGAAGTCAGGTGGTGACGCTGGCCGGAGCGAGGAGAGGCATGCTGTGCACGAATAGGTGATTGGTTGGCGTCCAGGTCTCCTAGCAACGACCTGGATGCCAGCCAATCACTTACTGCTGATCTCTGAATACGGCCCGAAGTCTTTTGCAAAAATGTTTGTCCCATTTAAAATTATTAGTTGCATGGAAAGGATGAAACTTGAGCTACAGTTGTGCTAAGTTCAAGCTTTCCCTAAAATCAGGGAAATCTCTGCCATGCATGGCAGGCCTACCTGCTGGGGAAAGTTGAATAGGGCTTCAGAAATCATTAAACCTTTGTTTACTCACCAATTATGCTAATGGTTCCTGGAGACAATGGAGCTGATGTCACCCATTTAGTGTCCTACAGAAAAATTGTATGATTGTAAATTGAATGGGTGATGTCAGCTTAATTGTCTGAGCAAGCAGCTGCTAATTGGTAAATAAACAGACCTTTAATGATTTATTAATGGACTGCAATCTAATTTTCCCATCATGTCATAAAATGAGCATCTTAGAATATAAAGCAGTATCTGAGCTCCACTGTACTAACGCAAATGAAGAATTTGGGACTGATGCACACACCTTGGCAAAACTGTGTGATACTGCAGGGAGAGATAAATTTAATCTGTGGAAACAATATTAGAATTGATGGATGAAAATAAAAGCTGCTCAGCATTTTAGTTTAAGCCTTTTTTTTCTCTACATGCAAGGACAATTTCATTCATTTAAAGCCCTTACAATATGGTTTATGGTTTAAAATTCTTTGTTTTTTTTCCTTTTTTTAATATTGCCCAGCTCTGTGTCAGTCGCAGTTATTTTAGTTACCCACAGGTTAAAATCTAGTTATTTACTTTTAACCACAAACATTTTGCTTTTCTTGCATTAAACCACAATGCAGTCTTTCAACCATATTCACACTTAAGACTGACTTGTGTGGACAGAACCGCACCTAACTCACTCATTCAGCCCATAACCTGCCCCCTATTATTAGGTACCTTATGGCACTTAAGAGTGCCATAGGGCTACCTTATATTACCGTCTCTAGTGTTCTTCTTAAGAAGGAAACTACGCACGGAGAATGCCTCCCCCCGTCCTCCCCGGCTAATCTAAATCCCTCCTCCCTCCCACTTCTAACTAAACACTCCCCAAGGCGACATTAGCACAATTCTTTCTTCCTAAACTACTAACTGGAACGTAGATTGCGTAAATGTACTAATGAGCATGCGCAGTAGTTACATTTGCTAAATTACGCACCTAAGAAGCCGGAGCTTCTTAGGTGTGAATCAGGGATTTATTGCTATGTTTTTTAGCATATGCAGAGTATAGGAACGTTATATTGCTACATATCAAAACCAAACCTTTTTACCTTTTAATACATTTTCTCCTTTTGAGTATGCTGCTGACACATACATAACATTTTGGTTCTGTCACATGAACAGATGTTCTGCCTGAGGAAATATGAAATATGACTCTAACTGTCACAGTCTTTAAGGTGCATTACATTTACGTTGGATGTATTACAAAATGTTTATAAAAAGTATATTTTTAATTTTAAAAGATGTTCAGAAGTGAAAACTAGTGGGTGAATTTAGAGGTAGGGAAATACTGCTAACAATACCTGTTCAAGGAACAAAGTTAGGGGGGCATGGCCTGGAGTAGATGTTGAGTGGTAGCTTTCGCTAAGAGCTTGCATTAAAATACAGAATGCCAAAGTTGCGGGTCTCTTCTAAACACAGAGATTGAATGAGAGCTTTTTGGCCTCCCCGAGTTTCTGGTGCTTTCCTCAGTCGGTCTGTGGACTGCGTGACTGCCTTGCTGGTTTTGTGCTCCAGTGACCTAATTCTGGTCATGTGCATCAGCTTTGGTGTGTATGGACTTCACTCAGTGACTGGGCAAGATACAGAACCAGTGGAGTGCAAGTCGGTGAATTACATACTTTGGGCATTTACTTCTCTTTATGACTATAGTGGGGAGGATCCAGAGATTGGCTGAAGACTTCTACTCATTCAGTGAAAGGTACTACAGGGACTGGAGGACATTTGAGTCCTGTTCCCAGTGGGGCTGGGATCACTCCACATGCAGGCCTGTTCTTGGTGAGGCTGGAATCTCTCCTTGACCCCCTAAAGCATGAAACATCACCAGCTGAGCTTTAGAATTAATGGGAGACCACTTAGACCTTTACTGTTTGTGCTAATGGAAAGGAAAATAAATAAATGCATACATACATACATATGTTACATATTGTAACAAATATTCTATACTCCGAGTAAAATGTTGATAAATCGCTTCTCACATCCGAACAGTCGTTAAAAGGTTGGGGCCATTCGCTATTCACAATCTCCTGTCATATCTCCAAAGAAATCTAACGTTGTGAATCTTCCTCTTCCTATGGACTTCCCAGAATAATAACTTTCAAAAGCTCTTGGCACACCCACTATACCAGAAAAAAATTCCTCCAAAGCTTCTACTGTTACTCTAGGCACTCCTGACCTTGGTATTGACATAGAGTCTGACTCCCCTTTCACAGTTAAAATCTTGCATCAAATGCTTATGGCCCTTAAAGCTGATCTGGTATCTGAGATGAATGCGACTGTACTGGAGAGTAATTAGAGATTACTAAAATCAGGGACTAGGATGACTGAGACTAAGATGGAGGAATTGCTTGTCTCCCATAATGACCTGATTACAGCACACTTTACCCTGCAGACAGAGGTTAATCTTTTGCAGGACAAAGTAGCTGACCTGGAAGATTGGTCAAGCTGCAACAATATTAAGATTCATGGTAGAAACAGTTGCAAACTCATATTTTCAGGACTTTGTTCTATCTAATTTTCATAAGCTTCTCCCAGATGCAAAGGTTCTGACCTTCTGATTATAGGATCCACAAACTTCCTAAACCTTGTACAGCTATGGAAACCACCCTAGAGATTCTCTCCTAAGGATCCATTTTTTCCATATCAAAGAGCAACTGTTGAGAGCAACTCTGTGTGAGGATAGTTCTGCTACCCTGGAGGGCTTGCTATTTTCTGATTTATCAGCATCTACTTTGGTGAAAAAGAGAGCATTGCAACCTATTACCATCATTTTGAGAGGCAAGGCCATTCCATACCATACCAATGGGGCTTACCAGTTCAGTTTCTTGTGCACTAAGATAGTTCATTTTGTCTATGGATGCTTGAATCAAGCTTCTGCTGGAATGGAGCATTCGACCATCCCGTGACAGAGGTAGCCAAAAGAGTCCAAACTGTTAACACAGCTTTGAGGCATTGCTCCACATGGCAGAGAAGCATAGTGACGCATTCAAGGATCCCCCATAAAAAAAGGAATGGTTCGCACAGCTGCTTTATAACTTATTCCAGATGGGGGAGGGTTGATGGGTCAAAAAGGGAGAGGAGGTAGGAGGGGGCATTTTTTGCTGAATAAGGTTTGCAGTCAACTTTATTGATGTAGTAGGGGTCATTGCCTAGGGTAGGAGATAAGTTCCGGTTGTACTCTATGGTGTAAATGTTGCGGTGCCAGAGACTCAGGGAACATGAGGGATGAGTGAGACTATTTTAGACCAATCTTCTTCTACCAGAGGTCACTGAAGGTTTTTATTCCATACTTACACATACCAAAGAGGAGAGGTGAACAGAAACTCTATTGGCACTGCATAGACAACAAAAAGGATATAATGCATTGTGTCATTCCTGATACCTAATGTCTTGTAGAGCCTAAGCTCACATTTAAATCCACCAGTCATCAGTGGCTGGAATAGAATAGAATAGAAATGTCTAATGCTCAGATTTGGCCATTAAGTCTTTCAGGTGGAAGAGTATCAAGTCTTGGAGCTCCTAAAAGGTAAGTAAACTTCTACATTGCAGCTATAAATATTTCTATGGGTTTCAGGCTAAGCCAAGCTGGGAAATCTTCGTTATTAACAAGGGGAAAGATTGGTGATTGTGAGGTAGTGCTGTGATTTCTGGATTGAAGGTGTCTTTG
This sequence comes from Limnodynastes dumerilii, assembly GCA_011038615.1. Classification (NCBI taxonomy): domain Eukaryota; kingdom Metazoa; phylum Chordata; class Amphibia; order Anura; family Limnodynastidae; genus Limnodynastes; species Limnodynastes dumerilii. Next base: position 126,868 of record WWET01002925.1, on the reverse strand, counting down.
GCTTTCAATGGTATGGCCAATTGTGGGATATGTCACTTAGGAGACTGTGGTCATCACAGGGAGTATGTATAGGGGGTGGAAAAGAACTGATTTGCCAAAGCTTTCCATAGTTTAATATCACATTATCTCATACACTCTACAGTTCTCACCGTATACCTAATCTTGACTGGGCTTCTTTCGCCCTGTCCCCTCATTAGCATGTCTATCTCTGCCTTCATGGTGGAGATACAACATGCGTAAAGGGGGGAAGGCCCCTTTTTCGTAAGAGCCGACGTACGTAACTTACGTTACATAAGCCGGCTGTTGCGGTGTCATAAGAAAGCATGCGCACAACCTTCAATATAGGGGAATTATGTACGAGCTGTACGTAATTCCCCTGCTGGCTGTTCCTTAGGATCAGCCCCAATGAACCTGATCCATTTTGGATCCAGGTGAGAGAACTATACTATCCAATCAGGTAGCAAGAGATATTTTTATATAGGTTTATATTTGTATTTGTCATATGTAAAGGTAAAACAAAACTACTGCTTACTTTTATTGATTTTAATTCATATTTGTATCAATATAAATAAGTAATCATTGATAATATTACAATGTATTATTAATCTCATAATGAATTAATGTCAGTTAAATAAGCTCTGATGCCAAGCTATTTTTAACCTACAGTATTTACACATCAGTTAATTTCTCTTTGAAACTATCCATTTTTTTCTTTTCATTTTTATTTTGCTTCTTAACTCCGTTCTTGAACCAGAACAAATCATGGAATTCCTTAATGTCAGTTAAGGGTTGCACTGAGAGAGCAAATGTGTATGGTGTAGAAATCACTGGGGTAGATCCAGAACTACGTCTGTCTTCCATAGACGGACGTAATTCACTGAACAATAGCTACTGCGCATGCATAGTAGCTATTGTACGTAATCTGCGTATCGTTTCGATACGTAGATTGCGTATATGTGGTCTAAAAGACGGCATATACGGTCTACGTAAGTGTCAGAAGTGTCATTTCATTTAAGTTAATATAGTTCAGATCTGGTATAGGGAAAAGCGTTTTCAATGCAATCTAAATGCAGGGAAAAGAAGAACATATCAGAGATCTGAGAAAAAAATGATCAATTTTGCTGTTAAATGTTGTTTATCAATAATTAACTTTCAATAAAGTTAATAAATTCAAATAAAATAAGTTAGAAGAAATATAGTTTCTATACAAAGGAGTGGAAAATCTGAATCTCAAGTCAAGTGCAGTAAATTCTACCTGCCAGCTACTCTGGAATAGCTATTAGAAACTTTATTTTTGGGTGTGTAGATAGTCAATGTTAACACCAATGTCAGCTGACTAGACGCATCAACAACAAGTGATTAACTATCATAATTAGCCATTGAATGAATGGTCTTTGTTCTGCGAATGAAAGCGTTTTTGCAAGTCACAATGATTTCCTTTTAAAACACAAGTTCCTGTTACTCAGATTTTGTGTAAGAAGATCAAGTGTTGCCTTGTGCAACACGCTGCTTTGTGAGAACTGCTGAGTAATGCCAAAGGTTTTTTTTTTCTCTGTCGCTGATGCAAACCTGGGGAATTTGCATCATCATTTAGCAGCAGTAAGCTGGTGTGACAGCAGCCTAAATACTGTATAAATTATCAAACCCATGCGGAAGCTGACTTGGTATACAGTGATAGGGCAACAAGGCAACGTGAATGAGCAGGTGTTACTTAGAAACAAAGTCTCGGCAGCTACCAGTATTAGTTCTAAGAAAGTTTGACATCAGCACACTGTAGATTTTACAACTGCAGTGGACAGACAGGTACTACCTGCACAGCACTTTTATTTTACTTGGAGATTTGTTTCCCACTTGCTCATCATGTATAGGAAAGCTGCCACTGCTGATATACCTGTGATCTCCAAAAGTAGCTACCCTGAGATGGACTCTCAAGGCATGTTACCCTCAATTAAATCTAAACAGGCTGACACACGAGAAAAGGTGGTGCTGAAAAAGAAAGTAACTTTGTTAAGAGGCATCTCGATCATAATTGGGACTATAATTGGAGCTGGGATTTTTATCTCCCCTAAAGGAATTTTACAGCACACTGGGAGTATAGGAATGTCTTTAACAGTGTGGACAGCGTGTGGCATTCTTTCACTCTTTGGTAAGTGACAGCTTGCAGTTTTTAATATGTACAATTGTATTACATATGTCACTTGAGTCCTGTTGAATCTAGCATGGATTGACATAACTGTTTTCTACATAATTTAATGATATACATTCCAGATATATGTGACATACTGAATTAATAGACATTGATAACATTTATTTAAGTTCATGCTACCTAATAGATGGAATTTTGATTATATATCTAAACTATGTTTAAACTTAAAACATTAAGTTAGCTTAATACATATATTCTCTGCCTTGTTTTGTACATTTTTGAAACAATTCAATGTAATAAAAAAAAATCAGCTTAATTCCCCTTTACATAAACTGGCATATCTAATTATAGGTTACAGAGTGTGTGTACATATGTTCCGTACAGCTACAGATACTACTAGCGTGACGTATGAGGGTGTGACAGTCAATACTGACTAATTATTTTGCTAACTTAACCTGTCCACTGCCAAGCTCTGTAGCTACAGTCGTTGTTATGGAAATATAGTTATTTCCTCAAAGGAACTAAATTAAAAAGTGCCTGGATTTCTCCACCATAAAATGTTACAGAAAATGTGTATTTCTTATTGATAAATTAATTGTGAATCACAAAATAAAGAATGGCATATGTTATTAAATGAATAGTAAATGTCAGTTTAATTTTGTGCCGGTACATTGATAAATTAAGATGTGTGCCTGACATTTGTAAAACTTTATTGTCACTGGCAAAAGATACATATATATTTCTGTTTAACCAAGACTTCACCGCCTGGCAAATACTCTGTACTCATAAATCACTTTTAGGAGTAAGTATGTGCTTTTGATTTTGAAAACCCCTCCAGGTAAGAAAGGTGGGAAGTTAGATGTGTGAATGAATCAAACATATTGACAGCTGTCATAAGTCTGCATTATTTGTTGGCAGTAGATAAAAATGAGTCAACTCGTATTTCCAGTGTTAGTAAAGGTGATCGTTTATTAGACACTTAGGGGGTGATTCAGAAATGCGATTGTGAAAAGATCGCAAATATACGCACCTTAGGTAAGATCTTACCAGGTTACAGCCCACTGCATAAACAGTCACTCCCCTTGCAAACAGCGGTGGATCTTAAAGTTAGACCACCATTGACTAACCCTAACTCTGCGCTGTCATATCTTAAGGGACCCTAACTCTGCGCTGTCATTTGGGATCTTAAGTGACGTAGTAGCGTTTATTTGCGATCCTAAGTGTCTGCCCGCGCCCACTTTCCCTCATTTCCCTGCCTCCCCCTGCCCATTTTCATGCAAATCCTTCAGATCTTAAACTTTCGCAGCACTTCTTAAGTGCTTGCGATCGATTCAAAGGTTCGCTCTTAGCGAATTTACGATCCTAACCTCTACCTAGACGGCGTTGCACTATTACTACGCATGCGCAGTTATGCAAATTTTCTAAGATCCTAACTATACGCTCCTAAATTGCGTGAAAATTGTATCTCTGAATCAGCCCCTTATACTTTTACTACTTTTGAAAGTTGCAAATTATGGACCAGATCCAGACTTGCTACTTCCCTTTGTTTTGTGCTCCATGCAAACGGAATATAATTGCAAATGACAAGTGCAAATACGCATATGAACCTCATCCAATGGTAGGGCAGGATAAGGCGGCATATATACAGCGCCTTATTGTATGTAAATCATACAGTAAGGGAATAGTTAACTCCCCGCCTCCCTCCCGCCCTCCCTAGCTAATCTAAATGCCCCCTCCCCTCTCACTTCTGCCTAAAAACGCACCGAGGCGGAATTACTCTCTATCAGACCTGGATCTGACCCTATGTTTTGTAGATTGATATAAATCTAAAATGTATATAATTTAGTGCAGGGGAGGGGATTGAGTGTAGCAGGGTAGTCTTAGGGTTAGGCTTCAGAGGAGGGGAAGGAGTGTAGCAGGGTAGTCTTAGGGTTAGGCTGTAGGGTGGGAATGTAGTGTAGCAAGGTAGTCTTAGGGTTAGGCCATGGGGAAAGAATGAATGGGAGAAGGGGAGACTTAGGGTTAGGCTGCAGGGAGGGAATGTGTAGCAGGGTAGTCTTAGGGTTAGGCTGCAGGGAGGGGGATGGATGGGAGAAGGGGAGACTTAGGGTTAGGCTGAGGGGAGGGGGTGGATCGGAGAAGGGGAGACTTAGGGTTATACTGCAGGGAGGGTATGGGGCGGAGGAGAAGAGACTTGGGGTTAGGCTGCACGGAGGGAAAGAATCAGTGATTTAGGATTAGGTTGATTAGGGAGATGATGGATCAGAAAAGGAGAAGGTCAGAGTAATGAAAGGGAAGAGGATTAGCATAAGGGTTTTGATTTACCTAGAAAGACTAATATATCAAGAGTTTTAACAAGAAACAATAGAGAAACATTATTAGTTATTATTAGAACAGGACGGCATGCACTGAATCTGGTAGATGTAGTAGATAAGTGGTATAATTCAACAGTGGTGAAAGAGGCTAATACATTAGAACAATTTAAACATGCTTGTGATTGACATAAGAGTATCCTTACAAAAAACTAAGACTCAAATAGGCTTTGACGTTACCAGTGCAGACAATGGGCAGACTAAATGGGCCAAGTGGTTCTAATCGGGATGCAGTCTGCGGAAAGTTCAGTTTTCGCAATACACACATCTGAAAGCTTACTTTTGTCTCCTCTATTTCCAAAAATGTACTAATTAGAAGCATTATTTAATGAATGGGTAAGTATGTTGGTTTAATTTATTGGCATACTTACCCATTCGTTAATTTGGAAACTTCCACCACAGACCTGCCAGAGCACCGCTGCAGACCCACCGCGCCGAGGTGAGTATTACAGGGAAGTTTATGGTAATAGGGTTAGCCTAAAGGTAGAGGAATCTTGGTAAGTCTGCGGGGAGGGGAGTCTTCAAGTTAGAGTGCGGGGAAGGGAGTCTTAGGGTTAGGCTGTGGGGAATGGAGTCTTATGGTCAGGCTATGGGGAGGGGAGTCTTTGGGTCAAGCTGCGGGGAAGGGAGACAGGGCCAGGCTGTGGGGAAGGGAGTCTTAAGATCAGGCTACGGGGAAGGAAGGTTTATTGTTAGGGTAATGGAAGGGGAGGGTTAGGGTAAGTATAAGGGTTGGGGTTACATTCACACGCACCAATGACTGCAGCATCTTCTTTTTCCATGAATTGGTTGCTTCACCTCTGCGTGGCAGAAGCAGTTGATTTCCCAGCCAGATTGCAACTGCCTAGGAGAAAACGGCCCTTTTGAAAAAGGTCCGTTGTCAGCAGCGAACCACACCCTTGTAATCTGCCATCAAATCTGCCATCTATGTTTGTATGTGCTCAATATGCAATATTTTTAATCCAAACCTATTTTAGAAAACACATTCTTACCCTATTCCGAGCAGAAGGCAAATGCATGTATATACAGGGTGCAGCACAACATTTGCAGCAGCCACAGGGCATGCTTAAACCTCCTGAATAACCACTGGCATTCCATGACCTAAATCAGACTATTGCGTTAGCATTCCAAAATACAGCTTATTTATTAACAGGTTTTTATATAGTGCTATCAGATTATTTAGCGCTTTACAATTTTAACTATATTTATAACAAGACTGAGCAAGAGGGGACTACTACAACCTTACACTCTATAGGACAGTGGGGACACAGTGCTGAAGTACAGGAATGCATAGGTGGCCCATGGCATAGGCGGAATATGGGGCCGCCTAGGGCCCCGCGGGTCAGGGGTCCCTAGGGGGCCCAGCGCCTATTCTGGACCGTCACCCACCAGGCTTGCATGTGTGAAGTAAAGGCCCTGTGCGGGGCAGCAGCCAGCCAGCCAGTACAGTGCTGTTGGGTTCAACATCACGGCAGCAATGTACTGGCGGCCGCGGCCCCGCGCTGGGCCTTTATTACCCGGACACTGTATTGTCCCATACACAGTGCCCGGACTGCTGCATCTAGGCACTGTGTTTGTGTTGCTATGGCAACACATCGCCGCTTTCAGCGTGAAATCGGCGCTGTGTTGCCATAGCAACACCGCTATGCCATATATCACAGCTATGCCGCGGCAGCCAGTACAGTGCCGCCGGGATGATGATCATACTTTGTCTGTAGGTAGCCCATTGTACTGGAATGCAGAGTTGCAGTGTGTTAGTGTTTGGATCACATCTAAGCCTTTATTAAGTTGCATGTGGTTTTAAGGAACACAGAACACACTTGTTTTAGAGATTCTGGATTAGTCTCTTAGAACCGGAGGACCAGCTGCAGTCTACACGGAAGAAGTGAGTGACCTCCCCCTGTCACTCCCCTCTGTCTTGCGGACTTTATAGCAGATAAGCTGCCATAAAGCAGCCTCAACACTGACGTGCATATAAGCAGTCCGTAAGACTGCTGATTCGCGTGTAAGTGGTAAACCCAGCCCCTACTGTATAATTTACATTTTCACCTCCGCCCACTTGGCAGGCGGAGGGGAAGTAGCTTCTTAAGTGAAAAAATATGTCAAATTATTTCACAGCGCTTAAATCTATGTGTTTTAAATGGGAGACTATCAGCAGCTAGCCAAATTCAAACTACACAAAATGAGGAAAGCGCTCAGAGGTGGTTAGGAGCTGGGATGTGTATGTGGGCGCTGCTGGGGCTTGCTTATGAGTACCCCAATAGTACTCCAACTTATACAGTGTAGAGATTAGGAAAGCAAGGTGGTAGCGCTGCCTGTCTTGGGTGAGTGTGAGGTTGGGATACGACCAATTCAAACTACAGGTTAGTTTAAATAATATATACCAAAATGATCATCTGTAATGTAAAACTGCTTCCAGCAGACCAGCACCATCATATAGTATATAACCGTCTATTGAATAAATAATTTAAACCAGGATGGACTGAATAAATTCATAAAGCGATGGGTTAAATAAAAACACACAATTTTAATATTTATAAAGGTAAATAATAAACATAAAGCACAATGTATTAAAAATAAATTACTGTTTCCGTTGTACGGAAATCCTAACTCTGGGCCTGATTCACACTTAGGAGTGAGTTAGGTGCGTGCAGATGCGCCCCAAACTCACTCATCTGTCCAACCGTCCAGCCCCCCGTTTTTAGGTACCTTATGGCACTTACGAGTGCCTTAGGGCTACCTTAAGTCTCCGTGCAATGTCCATACAGACATTGCACCTCTCCGCCTCCCTCCCGCCCTCCCCAGCTAATCTAAATGCCCCCCCCTCCCACTTCTGCCTAAAAACGCCCCGAGGCGGCATTACGCTGCCTCAAAGGACGTAAATCCCTGCGTGCGGTCTGTAAAGACCACACCTACGCTATCTACGTGCCGATCGGCTATGTAGATAGCGTGAATTACTTACTATGCATGTGCAGTAGGTCATTTTGGCCAGATACGCGCTTACGAAGCCGCAGCAATCAGTGAATCAGGCCCTCTGTTCTGTACGATAAATGATACGCGCGGAAATCGCACGTAACATCAAGAGGGCGCATGCGCCCTCCCCTCTAGCCACCCCACTCACATATAACTCTGGTTACGGTGCTTAGGGTCACAGTTTAAAAGTTTGATATTAGCAATTGTATACTTTACACAAAAGGTTTAAATTGCAATTTTAGATAACTAACTTAATTATTCTATTTATAGCTTAACCTTTAAAAAAAATGTTTTTTATGTTTATAAAACTGACATTCAAAGAGATCATTCTTGTTACTTACAAGGTATTAAATTCTCTATGCTGAGCATTTTAACTAAACTGCAAATAAATGCAAGCTATTAAACAATAGACTATCCTAATATTAACTGAATAAGATGCAAAGGTAAGCTATGTATAATGCTAAATTTGTATCCAGCTATGCTTATTACTATTCATATTCATATTGTTATTACATTTTCAGTCTCATTATTCTCACTTACTTCTGTTCTTTTAGATTGATTTACTGATAATTTCCATAGTTTTACTTGTTCAGGCTAATAAACATTCTTGCACACCTATCTTACCTCCACTTGAAACCTAAGACCTCTTTAGTTCTATTTTAGGACTAGTTATATGCAAACATTCTTATTCTTATGATTAATTAATGATGTGTGATTATGCTGTACTTATATAGTGTTATTTCTTGAAAGTTTATTTAAACTATGCCTGGAAGCTAAATACTAAAAAGATTATTTTTACAAAAGGCTTTAATTAGCAGAGTCTCATTAGTAAACTCTCAGGGATAGTTTCTAATGTAGCAAATAATCCACAGTTATCCGTTATTCCTGTTTTATTGCTCTTTAGTACGGAATAATTGCTTCTTGTTTGTCACTGAATGGTATCCCTAATGGAACACTCCCAAGTAAATCCATAGACAGATCTAAAGAATAATGTGACACAAACATTTAGCTGCAGTCTAGTACTAGAAAATATAACTTTGTGGGACACTAAAGAGTCCCCCTTGTAAAATAAACATAGCCTCAATGGTTAGGTTCACTGAGTGAAAAGATATTTATTATGTTTTTGCTGGAGATTCTGTTCCTGATCCAAATCCCAGTGTCAGCTGTGGCCTTGGATGAACAACTGTGTTTATATTCTAAACATCCCAAAAAATGTCACTACAATTGTTGTCAGGAAAATGGTGCTATCAAAAACAGTGTATCGTTTAGTAAAAACATACTTGAAACACAACATTTGGACCAGAATCTTGATAGAAAAGAATATGTAAGAACTCAAAGCTACAGCGCTACTTTCCTGCATAAAATAAACTAAAAACCCACACATTCCAGTCTTTGGTTAAAGTCCCCATTAACCAGATGAAGCTCTTTTAAAAATCCTGCTGGCCGTCTTGCAGGTGTATAGTCCTTCTAATGGATCGTATGATATCCCCGTCTAATGGCACAGTTCCCTTATATGTACCGGGTTTATGGCATACATGAGCGTGAATGAAAAAGAGCAAAAAACACAATCAATAAAAAAGTTTTCATTTCAAATATCAATTAAGACATGTAAACACAAAAGAACAGATACAAAGTGAAAAAAACATTCAGAGGTGCCGTACCTATCACACAAATCAAGCCCCGAAAGATGGTAAAGGGATCCCGACAAGAAGCTAAACTGTGAGATTGTGCCGCCGACTGGATGCTGATTAAACCTCGTTCTGTAAACACCGACGCATTTCAGCCGCATACCGCAGACTTTCTCAAGGTGAATGATGTTACTGCGGGATGTGGGGATTTAAATACTCCACCCATCCGCACTATTGGTTATTTCTTTCTTAAAGGGACACGTTTAAACATAAAAAAAAATACATACAACAAATATATGACCACTTATATAATATAAAACTCATCCTTGAAGGAATAGACGTCTTCTCTATAACTTCTATACATTATACATGAAATTATTTTTAAATACCAACAATATTTTCCTTATTTCTCATACAGTACATTCAATATAGTATTAACTCTATAGTGTATTGAAAGCGGAAGAAAACATAAACTAAATACTACACATGTTCCAATTTCAGAATGGGAGAACCTTTTTACAACCTCTGTATTTTTTATATATCTAAATGACCAAATGTTACATTTAATGAATGCCCATATAGCAATTTCGTCTTTATGTAATTAATCCCACCAAATAGCAATACTAATTACAGAAAGAAAACAACATTTTACAGCCTCTATGTAAATTTTTTTTAGATGACCAATATTTTAACATTGAAGTACCTGTGCAGCAACTACATTTTCAAAATAATTGCCCCCCCCCAAACAACAAACCATTGGGATCAACATAGTCATTTTATCTATACAAAAGCACAGAATACCTGGGAAAGGCTGTATTTCATACATCAAATATATTAGATAGGTTTGTACCACATGTGTGAACTTTAAGATAACCGATATTCATTCGACATGAACACCAAAGTGAAAAAGAGATCTATATTCCACATTTCGAACTTCTTGTACTTTAATAGAATATTTTTGGTTATTTATATTTTTTATATATTATCTTTCTTATTTTGAAAACGGTGAATTTAGAAAAGAATATAAAGGGATATTAAAAATGCATATATATTTTTCTTACAGGAACAAAATATATCAATGTAATGGACCTATGAATCATTTATAATATATTCACTTACTCTAAAAACCATTTGAGTTCGAATTCAATATTAAGACCATTTGGTTCTAAGGTCTGTAAGTTAAATATCCACCTCATTTCTGATGTGGCCAACCTTATCATAAGATCTTTATTTTTCTAACTTTTCCTGAACAATATACCCCAAAAACCAACTAAACCTGTGGGTGAACATTTATGAAATTTTTTAAAGTGAAAAGACACTGAATGTGTTTCTACACCTTTTTTGATATATTTTATATGCTCGGTAATGTGTGTTTTTAAAGGGCGTGTGGTACGACCAACATAATAGAGATTACATTTACATTTCAGAAGATATTCGTATAAGGTTCTTTGCATGTATATGATGTTATATATGCTTAGCACTGGAAGCCTTAAAAATAAATAGCACTTCAAAAACCATAAAGATTCTGGTCCAATAGTGGGAAGTGCCTTTGGGAGTTGACCTTTTATATGTATTTTTTGAGTTATATTTTTATTATCATTGTTATGTGTATTTATTTAACTATTTTAACATTAAATATATACTTCAAGCGCTAATTGTTGTATTCATAAGAATGTTACTTTAACATGTATCACCTGCATAAATATTATTGCAGACCAATTGCAGCACATCATGGCAACAGTATTCCCTGATGCCAGTTTCAGC